>VXAA01001376.1:8472-20354 GCA_013399115.1 Anseranas semipalmata
ATTAAGATTTTCTTTATGGTCCCAGATATCTCTCTCAGACACTATAATTTCAAAATGATGATGTAACATGACACAAAGACCCAGAAATTGAATTAATTATCTTATTCTGATCCTAAGCACATAATACTGTGTTTTTAAAGTACATAGTTTTCTGGATAGAAGAAACTGAACACCTAACCATGCTAAGAAAAATCAGCTAAAAGAAACTAAGAAGAAATGGGAACTACATCTGTACACATTTATTTGAGCCTACTGTTACTTCATAAGAAGGTGATCTTTTGATTCTCCAGCACACTCTAAGTGAAATTTGGTCCTTTTATTTCTCTTTCCATTTCTTTTAATGATATATCTTCCTTTAGTAAACAAAAAAGGCTTTGCTAGCTCTATTTCCTCAATTCTACCAGAAAGAAAGCTTTTTTTTCATTTCAGATAGTTTTTCTTGTGAGATCTTTTTTTTCATGTATGCCCATTTTGCTATTTCATGTGTTGTACAGTCTTCAGACTTAACTATCCAGTCCTAACATGAATTAATTCTGCCTGGTTTCTTACTGTAGTGGTTTAAAGAGCGTCTCAAGCATATAGTCACTAGAAATTTTATCAACATCTGTCTAGTTCTTTATACTGGCATTACCACTATGCTAGAGATTTGCTAACAGGAAGACTGTGTTGATTTAAGTAAACATCAGCACATAATTGCTCAATCTATTAACCCCTATTGTATGTAACTAACATCATATTCACCTCTTGTGAATGTAAAGAAATAATAAGGTTATGGGAAGTAAATGATCATTAAAAGCTCTGCTTTTGTCATCATTATCTTACAAATGTCATTTGTAAGATAAAAGAAATGCATGATATCCACACTTGTTTCCTGTGTAATATATTTTAGTATGTTTAGCTGTGTACAATAAATCTAGCAGTAATTTTCTAAATTAAGAAAGGATGAGCCCTGAATATAGCTTAGCTTATAATCAATTTTCAGCTGCACTAGTGTACTTTAAATTAAAACAGATAGAGTATCTTTTTAATATAAAAACTTTAATGTTCCTGGGAAGGAAAATAATTTCTCCAGCTAATACATGAAGTTCTGTGTATTTAAGAACTTTCTAATTGGATCATAATCTTCCGTCTGCTTCAGAATTCTGACAACCAATATACCAGGTGTTTAGAATAAAAATATGAGGAAAACTGATGAGAAAAAAATTCATCCTTCCTCTGCTATTTTGTCTCAGCTTCTGGGATTCTGCACATCAGGTACTTCCAGAGATGGAGGCTACATGTAGGCCATTGCTTTTGACACTTCCAACCTCCTTCATAAATTTCTTACTGCTTTTTTCAACATTTGTATACTTGCAGACTTCTTGTTATAGTGTGACAATTATTCACACAAGTTCTTTTCATGCTGTGTTTAAAAATATCGTTTTTCATTTTATGCCTGCTTCTTGACAATTTCATATTGGGATCACTAGGACTTATTCTTGTTTTTCAGCCTTTTCTTCATTATTCTTTATTATATAGATTTTTGTGTATAAAATACTACTATCATTGCCTTGTCTAATCCTTTCGCACGTAGAACTGTTTCATATCTATCATCATCTTGTTATTCCTCTTTTTACATTTCCTTTTTTTTTTTTTTTTGAAAAACAGAAACATGGTACATGTAGGATTTAAGATACATTTTTATATCGCAGTCATAATGTCTGTGATTTGGAGCATAGGAAAGCATACTTTTAGAACAGAAAGCATGATTATTTTCCCTTTGTTTGTTTCACAAAGATGCTACTGCAGTGAGTCACAATAGTTGTTCCTTGTTTACAGAGCTGCTAAAGAAGAATCATAGCCACAATATTGGTTTTGACAATGTTTATTTGCAGTACCTCAAGCTGTGTTCTCTTTTAGAACCCTACGGCTTTTCTGTAGTGAAAAGAGCACCCATTCATCCTTCAAAGCAGAGGAGTGATATAGAGAAGGATGTGAACTCTTCCATTTGAAATATCTGGTACAACTGCTTTTCACAAAGGCACACACTGGGTTTAAAAAAAATGTATATAGGGTTGGTTTCTTTTTAAATAATCTACTAAATTTTGCAGGTTAAAAGTAATTTCAGGACCAACTACAAGGAATTCAAATGTAGGGAAAAACCTTAGTTGAGTTTGTAAACAAAGAATCTGGTGTCTATTCCTATTATGATTAACAACTCTTGTAATTTTAAAACCTTTCATTGTTTCCAAATTTGCATTAATGTGTTTAGAAATAATTTTGCTGAACAGTAGGGTTAAAGTAGGACAGTCACAACATGAGTTGTGTAGGATTTAAAGCACTTGACTATCTCTTATTTTGTACCAATAAAACTCTCAATTTTATACAATAGAAAAACATGTTTCATATTATTTTTCCAAATATAAAACTTTTGTTCTCTGAAAGATTCAAAAGACATGAAAAAAGAGAATCAGATTCAGGCATGAGAGATGCTTATGATATAACTCAAAAAAACCCAGCCAAATCTGTAACAATAATTGTAGAAAGGTAATCTTTGACTGAGTGATTCAGGACAAATCTCAGGAATGTTAAAAGGTATCCTGAAGGTATAGTTACAGATCTCCCATTTAGTACAAGTAGCATTCAATAGCCTTATAAAAATATTTAAAAATATATTAAATTGAAAAGTAAAATTGAATTAAAAATCAAAACAGAAAAAAAATCAGTTAGGCAGATTTAATTTTGAATACTTAATTAGAAAAAAAAAAAAAAGCCAAATATTTGCTTTACTTTTTGAAGATGTGACCTACTGCACCAGAATTTTAACTCAGCTGTGATAAAAACTAATCAAACACTGGGATTATGTCTACTGATTGTACACTACTACTAACTGTACTACAGCCCCATTAAACCCTTTGTGGGTAATGGAATCTGCATTTGGCTGGAAATTATCATTTTTTTTCAAGTTTTTAGGATGTCAGGTTAATGCTTATGGGATGAACTAGTGTCTTCATTCTAATTCTCCTACTGAGTAATAACCACTGTTTTCAATGCTCAATGGACATCTTGTTGAGAGTGAACAAGAGAAAATATTTACTTTCCTAAACTATTAGGTTGCAAGAGCTGACAATGCTTACATTGTAGAGTTCAGTGAGACTATAAAGGGAAAACATGCCTGAGTGACAAGACTGAGGAGCACAGCAAATGTGTTTATTCTTTTATTACTTGATATATCTGCTAGAACAGTTATCAAACACAAAGAACATTACCATAACCACAAAATCACCATCATATAACATCCCAAGCAGAAAAAGGACTAATTTCCTCAGTAATTATCATCCCCTTGACTTATTCTATAGACAGGATACTGTTCTTTTAATACTATCTGGTTCTTAAGTTGAAAATGTGACTTTCATAGAGAGCTATCTGTATGTTCAGTGAAACCAATAATCTCTAAGCATAAGGTCCTTCATAATTTTGCTGTTCTTCTATTACTTTAAACTTGTGTCATAATTCTGAATGTTCTGTTGAACAAAAGCCTTTTATTATGAGCATTAGTATAATATCTCTTTCAACAGATCCCAGGTTCTAGAATGAACTCTCCAGCCATGAATTATATAAATTATATAATTAATATAATATATATATAATATAATTAATTATATAAATAATAATAACAGAAAACACTGTGGGAAAAAGAAAGAAAGAAAGAAAGAAAGAAAGAAAGAAAGAAAGAAAGAAAGAAAGAAAGAAAGAAAGAAAGAAAGAAAGATTAACATTTCATGTTTATTCTGCAAACAGTTGTTCACTGTATATTTTAAATTATCTTACTAATTTCATAAGTTCATAGAACTTTAAGAACTTCATTTTGTGGATTTCTATGCATAGCTCAACAATATGTTATTGACAAATAGGACCCTAAAACTAAACCAACATTCTACTTTCAGAAACTCCCAGACTTCGTATAATGCATTTGAATCAAAAATTTACATCTCGTCTGGCTCTAATTAGAACACACAGATCAGCCAAAATAAATATTTGATATATGACTTCCTCTCTACACTTAAATTATTTAAACGACATTTGAAAACTATTTCTAAATTTGTGGATGGCTGGAAATTGTTTTTAGGATGGCTTAACAATGAGCAGAAGTGCCTATACACCAAAAGTTTCCCCTTAAACCAATTATGACATCTGTTTCCTACATGAGTTTTATTACCTAAAAAGCACAAAAGATCACTCAACATCCATATTTGATATAAACAAAAATAAGGAGAAATATCAGGAGAAAACAAAATAAAATGAAATGAAACAAAACTTCCACACCTTATCTTGATTTTAGAAATGATAACACTTCTGTGAAGTTTATATCAAATTACATCAGGTAGATATAGTGGGAATAGTGTACATCTGGAAATAATATTATACATTAAACTAATATTTCATTCTATTGAGGTTGCTTAAACTTAATTCTTCTTAACATGTAAGCAAGAATAACCTAAAATTGTTCGAGGACTTGGAAAACTTAGGTTTGTCCATTTTGTAGGAAATATCTACTAAATTTCACTTGTATTGAAAGTGTTGTAGGCTGAGTATCAAATGCCAAATGTAAGTAGTCAAGTAGTCTGTAAAATATGGCATTAAGCCATGGCTTAACACATGAGAAACTTATTCTGCAAATAGCCTAAACAGTGTTTCGGTGATGTGTGTTGGTTGAAAATCACAGAATCACAGAATCACAGAATATCCCGAGTTGGAAGGGACCCATAAGGATCATCGAGTCCAACTCCTGGAAAATGGTTGAATTAAACTCTAGAGTGGCATTGGTGAAGTTCAGTTACTTTAAACTTGATTTAAAAATACATTTTAGGCTACATGTGTTGTGTTGCAAATATATGTTTGCTTTTAAACAGCAAACATGAAGCAACAACTGTGTGTCTTAGTTTTCTCTGAAAAAAAAATATTACTTAATTGCTGGCTCTACACATTCATGTACTACATATTTCATTAAAGAAAGTAAAGACATTTATTTCCTACAAAAATTGCTTCCATGATAGTGTAAAGGTGTAGACTTTGTTGTCTCAAAACATAATTTTATCAGCTAATGTATTTTGTCTTTTACACTCAGTCTGAATGTCAAGTATAAAAGATGTTGTTGTGATAATTCATTATATCTTTTTTTTTTTTCCACATATGCTTCTGTTGCACTAGCAAAGATAGAAAGTTTGAAAAGAATGAAAACACATAAAACTGAAGTAACATAAGAATTGAAAACTCTTTGCCTAAACTTCGGTCATGATGTCTTTAGCGGGGAACAAATTTTTCTCTTTTGAAAGTCATATTTCAGCAATGGTATCCCCAGGCAGCCACCTTCCTTCTCATTTTTTTATCCTGGCTACAACTGCACATGACATACATAGTTGTGGATCAATATAAAATGCTGTGAAGCTGATGACTTCGCTTATTTTTTACATTGAGGCTCCCATTGAGAGGGTAATGAGAATGATAGGGCAAGAATGCGAAAATAACTCAGATTGGATTTTTCAGAGAAGCTTTGCAGCAGGCCAGCAAAGGAGAGGGTTTCAGAAGAGTGATTTCCCATATACTTTGGGCAAATAAGTGACCAGAACAGCAGCTCTTCTCCCACACTCTATTTACCCGTCTTTCAGATCTCACTCTTCCTCTTTTTTTTTTTTTTGAAGCTGTGTTATTTATTTTCATTTCTTCTCTGCCACTCATTTCTTTTTCTTCTAATTAATAATTTGTAGTCCTTTCCTCAACGTGCATCTCTTCTTTGCAGGCTCCCCCTAGGTCCTTTGTTTAATTCTCTCTTTTATTCTCTCATTTTCACTGTTGCCTGTTGCCTGAAAGGCATTGTTCACTGTCTTTCTCCACTCACTCCTTCCTCTGGTATTACATGCACTGCTATTATTTTTCAATCCTGTCATCTCTGTTTGACCATATGGTCTCTGTCCACCTATGATAAAGGCTCACAATACAGGAAAAAACAGAGAAGGCTCCTCTCTGGTTACTCAGAAAACAAGGAAGAAACATCCTCATGCTGGCACAGCTCAAAGTATGCAGCCGAAAAAGCTCTCTTCTGCCTCACATCTCACTGAGCTATTAGAAGAAGGACCCACTTCATACCTCTTGCAAGCTTTGGCTGTCTATTCTTTCCTCTACTTGTTCCAACAGTAAGCTTTTCAATGCCTTTTATAGGTAGCAGCTCAAAAGTACTTTGTCACAGGAGTAGATGATGTGTCTTACAAATTGATTAGAAAAGAAGTATATGTTCTTGTTCAAGTCAGATTTAAAATGGCCACCTAATTTAACAGGTTGTGTTATTGAAAAAAAGTGAAGATTGCTAAAAGTAAATTTACAGTTATTTTGCACTTAACATATAGCTGTCATGCTTCATGGACATGTATCGTAAGCATAATGTTGGAAAGCACTGAGATTACATTTGGTCTAATAGAACCTGACAGACACTGCTGGAAGTCAGGAACTGTCCTTAACATGTTCATATTTGGGGACTTTAATATAATTCTGAAAAGAAGCCAGAAAATTTGTAGAAATTCAGTTGCTGTGTTATCAATATATTGATAATCGCCCTTGAATTATGTGGACTAACATCTGCTCCATTACTTGTTTTATGATCCCCTCAGTTGGAAGTATCTTAGGAAGTGTCTTCTGATGTTGAGAAGATGAAATACTTGTAATGAATACCTATCAAATGAAACAAACAAACAAACAAAAAAACTACTATAGGCTACACACAACTATAGAAACAGCAAAGATAACTGAATGATGATGTGCTTAAAAATAATCCAGCATTTTTGAAAGTAGCTGCTCTTTGAAGGTGTTCAGATTTCTGTGATTATGGTAATAACGTCTGAACTTCATTCATGCAGTAGCGTTATTTGACATACTTTCTTCCTTTTTCGCTATGGTCAAGACATACTTCCAACTAATGGCTACTCTATCTTTCATTCTAATGAAAAGATTTTACACTACCTGCTACCTACTAGTATCATGAAGAATGGGTTAAGAATAAATATTTATTGTACATTGTTTGCATTATGTACCTTGTAAATTTTCTGTAAAGGACTGAATATTTCAGAAATACAGCTAAGAAGAAATAGAAAATTAATCATTCTTCTTTCTCAGAATTATCAAATTTTGGAAATGCTTGCTCTTAAGTTCTGAGATACTGTTAAGTGTGATTGTATTCCAGTGAACATAAAGATATGTGAAATTCATTTTAGTTCAGGAGGAACTGAAAATATGCTATATGCTGTTGAGTTATATTGAAAATTGATTTGCTCTTCTGTGGGGAAAAGCTATTAAATCCAGTAAAAAGATTTACAGGATTGGTTTTCATTCATGTTAATTATGTTATATTTACAGTGGTTGATTGATGAAGTGATTCTTAGATGGTATGCACATCTATTGTGAGGGTTGGCAGGAAAATATTTCCTTTTTGAAAGCAAATATTTTTTACAAAAAGAACTACCTATTTCTGATTTTCCTAGTTTAAATTTGAGGTTTGCTGACACAAAAAATACCTGCAATGTGATTTGTTCTCACCAGTAATTAACAGGGTTTAGTGGTACTAATATTTTGCTGGCAAATACTGAGTTGTTGAAAAGAATAATCCATCAGTTATAAATAGCAAATCATCTTGTGGTTGATAAACTTTTTGAAAGCAAAGAACATGAAGTTTAGGCTCTTTACCTGGGAAGAGAATGGCAAACTTCTAAGCTTTGAAGTAATTGATTCAATTGGTTGAAAATTGAAGGTTGTATGATCTGTGTGTCACATTGCTGCTTAAAAAAGTTATTGTTCTACAATGAGATGTGATTTATCTCAGAGGCCTAAAAGATGGTTATATTTGCATCCTTTGGAGGAAAGAAAAATAAAAAAACAGATCTCTGTTATATAAATTGAGTCCGTAAAACTCTTAGGCACTTTTGACCTTACTCCTACACACCTGTCTTTATCAGTAAAACAGCTTCTTCACTAGAATTAGTCTTATAAACACCTCATCTTGTAGGCAGGTAGCAAACAGAAATTAACTACAGTTTCCAAAGCACTCTAAAAAAATTTGAGGAGTGCTGTAGATAAATCCAGAATAAAATGTATAATGGACATCAGACTTAGCTATGGTTTGGATCAAGAATTATTTTTCATTCACAGGTTTCTTCTGAAAGATTTAACAATTGTTTGGATTATCCTGAAATTCCCATTTAGGCTCAGAGCAGGCCCAGTGTATTCTATAGGCCCAAAATAGTAAATTTTGGCCCTAAATACAATGTATTTTACCAAGCGTATATTTTTTTCCTGGCACTACTTTTGTTCCCACAAAGAGTCAGTCTGTGTTTTTGATCCTCCTACCACTGATCTCAGGTTTTAATACAAGAAGTAAATAATGATTTTTAGTTATTCAAGGCTAACTTCAAAAAAAGTAGATGTCACTAAATACTATGAAATGATAAAAAAAGGGGGGGGGGAGGGGGACTATTGCTATAATTGAATAAGAACACATAAACCAACAGAAAGGGGAAAAAAAACTAAAATTAACCTCTGAACAGCTGCTCCTGTTTTCCTTTCAGGTGAGCAGATAAAGTGTTTTCAGGAAGTTTCACTGCTAAGAAGTTTCACTTCTAAGAATACAAACAAATAAAGTCATGTGATAAAGGTGACCAGTCTCACAGTAAATTAAAGTGCCTGAAACAGTGTCAGTGATAGAAGTGTTTGAATTGAACTGTCATAGAATAATTTAGAGACATAAGCAGATTAATAAAGATCAGCATGGTTGCAAACAATTATCAATTATAAAAACTGCAAAATCACTTGCATTGCTGGTGGTTGAAATACATTGATTAGTCTCACAGTTCACCTAGGTCTACTCATATCTTTGGAGCTGAGAAGCATTAAGAAAGACATTGACTGTCTGTCTCTGCATGTCTCTGAGGTGACTGGAATTCAGATGTTTCTGTCCCTTTTGTCCTACCTTAAATTAATATATTCTCTCTATTATTCAGGAAAGGTACTCTCATGATTTAGATTTTTTATGTTTTTAGTCAATATGAAAAATACATAATGTCCTGTAATGTCCTAGATGGGGATTTGTTCAGACTGCTGTGTTCTAATTCTTAATCAACTAACCTGAAGAAACCTGGAAGAAATCTGATCTGAGTTAATTAATTTTGGATGCAGTTACCCAAAATATATAACAGCATGCTCTGAAAATCAATTATCTAACAGTCAATCCCCATTGTTATTACATTTAAAATACAGAAAGTATAACACTGAGGGTTTCACAGAAACAAAATTTATCATACCCTCTCTCAAAAAATGCATTCCTCCTTGCAATTTAAAT
Organism: Anseranas semipalmata; assembly: GCA_013399115.1. NCBI lineage: Eukaryota > Metazoa > Chordata > Aves > Anseriformes > Anseranatidae > Anseranas > Anseranas semipalmata. Next base: position 17,834 of record VXAA01001376.1, read on the forward strand.
AACACTACGGGAATTCCTACCCCTCTTAGTGTCTTGATAAATAGCATACACAATTAACTTGTGTGTTAGTTCATATTTCTGTCTTGCTGGAGCTAGTTCTTATTTCCTCTCAATTTAAGATGCCAAAAATAAATTTAGTGCTGCCCTTGAATATTAACTCAATAATGGGATTGAAATAACTTTAAATAACCTCACGAGCGTAAGAGATTTAAACACAGAAATTTTCATGACAAGTCATGTGGGAACACTGTAACACACAGAAGTGCTACTAAGATAGTGCTTTAATTTCCAGTACTAACTACTTGATAGAGGTTTTATTAAAGTACATAATTTCTCCATATACATACGCTGAGTCTGTGTCTAATGGCTACTTTTCTATGTGCCCCTTCTCCTTTCTTTGGAAAATGAAATAAGTATAAAATACCTGATTAAAGTAGTTAAGCTGTTAGGATAATTACATTTACAAAAGCAGAAATTGTGGTAAAATCACGTCATAGAAAATATGAATACAGGTTGATTATACGCTTCTTGCCACAATTAATTTTTTGAACATCATATGAAATTATAATTAGCATGTCCAAACCAAATCACACCCCCCCCTCCAGTTTGTTGTTGTTGTTGTTGTTGTTGTTTTCAAAGTGTAAATGTGCCATGCAACATTGTGGAGAGTCAAATATTTATATGAATTACAATTCAAGAATTAGTCAATCATTCACAGGGAACTAATCTGTATTAAATCAAACCTGAATAAATTCCCTGTTATATTTTATTGTGCAGCTCTGTGAATACTCACACTGGTACAAGTGTGACTGGAAGGAAGAAGGCAGAACAAACAGGAAAAGAAGCAGAGGACAAGACATACTTTCAGTGTTCACCTCACTGTTACACACTTACCTACTCACTCAGTATTGGCTGTTGTCTGAGGCATGAAGAAGGCAGGAAGAACTTTTGTTCTGATACTTTATGGGCTATTCTTGCATTCCAATGTGCTGTATAAGATAGTAATTAAAAGCAACCCGAACTTTAACCTGATAGGTTAAAAAATATTAAAGGCACACTCCATAACCTTTTAATTTTAATGATTTTTCCTTGAGAATCCTTCCATTTTACTGATACTCACCTGGTACTTTCTGGTATACAGATTTCAGTGCAGTTATATTCTACTTAACTGCTGTATCTAAAACAAGAATCCTGTCCAATATAGTTTTTAAAGTAATTGAGATCTCTGAGTTTTACTGGGACTGTGTTTATAAATGTGTCATCTGATTTAAGAAATAATTCACAAGCTTATATGGTACCTTCTATCTCTGTTTCTTTAACATTAATGGAAGGAACAAGTAAAATCTCTGTGCTCATAGTTCAGCCTCTAGGAAAAAGATTGGTATTAAAACAATAGTCCTATGGATTCATCCTTCTTCTGGAGGCCTTAACTTATAATTTTTCCATCTCAGAACACCCAGTGAGCAAGACCTGCATGTACTGAGAACGTGCAGTCATGTGGTACTTTCACAGTACAGTTTTGCTTATCTTTGTTTTTAAAAATGTATCTAATGTATTTCAGACACAGCTCTATAAAAATCCAATAAAATTTAATGGATTTGGTTTGTTTTTCACTAAAGGTAGTTTTGAATTTTTGATATTCTGCTAGCTTCAGTTGAGTCACTTCCTACTTCCACTGCCATGTCCCAAGTCAGAATTCAGTCTGTTATGTCTTCAAAAGAAAAACTGAAAATGTCTATTCATAAGATATTTTCCTGTCAAAGTGATTGATTGGAAATACTGCCAAATATTTGATTGTTTTCTCTGTGTGTGTGTGGTTTTGTGTGTGTGTCCCCTTAGTTTCTATAGTGTATGGCTGTATACAGAAAGAGTAACACACACCATGTCTTTGAATTGAGAAGAAATCAAGCCAACTTCCTGAGACACCATGAAACAACAAACTGAAACTGAAGGAAAGTAATTCAAGAAAATAAGGGAATGATAAACATAAAATGCTTGTTTAAAGAACATATGAAAATATCAATAGAGGAGCATATTTTTCTGAGTGACTCTCACAGATATCTAATACTTTGTTGTGTTCCTGTTTTTGAAGGAAATTCTTTTCTCTTTTTCTACAGTTTTCCAGCTTGAATATATATGTATATATAAATATATATATAGCTTTGATGTTTTTGAAATACCTTGCAAAATCTGCTAACACTGTGAAGAGTAACTCATTTTAACAGCAAACATTTGCTCTGTACTTTCAGAAAACAAGTATTGTCACACAAGAAGAATGCTTGTAGAGCATCTGCAGTAATTTTTAGCTGTAGGGATGCAAAACATCATGTCAGCTTAAGCTAGCCACTCTGGATTTGGAAGTTGCTACAAGGCATCTGTATTCCAAGGGTTCCAGCTGAAACAGCTGCACCATGATGATCAGCATAAAGAACTAAGCACATCTGGTCTAGTTATTGAAATAATTTTCAGTTCCACTCTTTAATTCCTTTTGCATGATTTCTTTATTTCACAGAATCACAGA
>VXAA01001378.1:7219-21629 GCA_013399115.1 Anseranas semipalmata
GCGTGGGGCCCGGCACAGCCACTGCCGGCGGCCCCCCGGCACCTCTGTCCCTGACGGCAGTGGCACCCCCAGGCCCGCGGGCCGGGGAGCCGCGGGTCGGCGTCGCCGCGCCGCCGCGGGGCTGTAATCTAATCCAGACAATTAAAGAGCACTTGGGCAGGGAATAAAATCCAGAATTAATTAACCAAACTTCCATCTCGACGATCTGTCTCAGGCCCGTCTCTGTCAGAAAGTAGTGGCTCAGCCACGTAGAGATTAATCTCCGTGCCGAAGACGGCGGCGCGGGCTCTCGACCTTTCCAATTAGCCTGCTAAATAATGCAGCGGCCCTCACCAGGGAGAAGTCCCCTTCGGGGCCGCGGCGGCCAAGAGCTCGGGGAGGGTTGTCACCTCACTTACTGCGCAGCTCCCGTCCGTGCATTTCAGACCCAGCTTTCAGCTCTTTCCCCCCACAAACCTCCCCTCGTGCCCTTTCGGTGGGAGCGTGGCATTTTAGGGCAATTCACGGCCCCCACCGGCCCTCTTCTAACCAGCTTTCTGTTGTGGCGCAGGGCAAAGTCCAAAAACGGAGGGCGATCTCTCAGAGAGAAACTGGACAAAATAGGGCTAAACCTGCCGGCCGGGAGGCGCAAAGCTGCTAACGTTACCTTGCTCACCTCGCTGGTGGAGGGTAAGTGACTCAGCCGGCCGGGAGGGTTGGCGCGGTACACCTTGCCCGTTGGTTTTCCCCAACGGGACAAGACTCGGTGTGTTGGGTTGTTGTTTTTTTTTTATCGAGTCACTGCTGCCTGTTTGAAATTGGAAGGGCGTTATTGTGTTCGGTCAGATAAAATACGTTGATAGTGTATGTGTGCCTTTTGTTTTAACCTGAAATGGACTTGCACGAATCCTGCAGACTCAGCATTGCGTCCCACCGTTTATTTGCTTTCAAGTCTTTGAACTAGACGTTTTCGGGGTCCCATCCTGCTCCCTTAGTCAGCGACTAATCCCTCCCCAGTGCAAACTGGTTTTGTTGGCAGCAGCGAACGGGGGCTGTGGGCTCAGTCCCGCCAGTGTTGGGTTGGAAGTTACAGGGAGCAGAGTCGCTGCCATCCTTCTTCCACCAGTGGACAACTAGGCGATCTTAAATGTCAAAAACTGCAGCTACTTTAGGATTCATCTCCTTCCCACCCCCAGCAACATAACAGTAAATCATTTGAGTTTTCTGACATCTGCATTTGAGAAATGCGTGACCATTACTTCCTGAATTAATTTGGGAATCCTTGACCTAAGCCATGAATTAATGGTGTCCTGAAAGCCTCAAAGTTGCACTCCCCCCCTTCGCTTTTGGTTCTCATTTTCAGAACATATGTTCCCTTCATTATATCATTCTCCTCTACTTTGCTCTGGCCAGAAAACGTGCAGCTTACTTTTAACACCTTCGGATGCCCTGTGCTTTCAGAACTCAGAGGTGGGAAGCTCAAGACTTTGCAATCATTTAGTTTTGAAACGGTTGCTTTGTCACACTGGCTGGCACAAAGTAAACCCACGACCAGAAAGCACATCCTCCTCCTTTCTCTTCACTCGTGGGTTTCACAACGTTTTGGACCGCTTCAGTCTGCAAAGCGCTTTTAACCTCAGCGCGGGCTGTGCAGGTTAGCTTAAGTTTGGTTGTGTAGGAGGGAATTTGTAGCTTTGTTTTGTTGTCACTTTGCATTCTGCTAGAGATGTTTAATGTTCACAGGGATGGGGAAAGAAGCGCTGTGCAATGCTGGACTTCGTTTTTTTAAACATTCAGATTAGTAACTGCACTGTATTTATACTGCATGAAAATTACTGTCTCTTCATGTTTTTGAAAAGGCTTTGCAATTGCATCAACACGCTGTAGTAAAAAAATCACGAGGGAAAAACTTGTAAAAAGTCTAGATTTGGTAGATGCTTAACATTGTTTGTGATGTTAATGAATATGGAGAACGTTTTATGGTAATCTATTGTTCTGTTTGGCTTTCACATACGATGGCTTTAAAAGAATGATTTTTATAAAAATAAAAAGCAAAACAGAGGCCTGATCTCCAGTTAGCTTAGCAGTGGTGGCTAATTTTGGGGGGGATGATAGTATAAACATTGCTCGGGCTTTGAGTCCTGTAGCGATGAGGCAGTTTCTAGAGTACTGTTATTGTTTATGATCCGCTCCATTTTATGGAAACAAGCTCACTGGACTGAGGCTTTGAAGCTCTAATTGGCGCATGCGTTCTTCCGGAGCTAGAGCTAATGGCAGGAAGCCCTGCAGTAAAAACCAACTGGTTCAGGAAATTAAAACCAAAGATTTGAAAATCAACAAAACAGACAGACTCGGTGGAATGACCCTAAAATTCTCATGGTTAATCGTTTGGGGGTGAACATATAATTATATGCGATCAAGTTAAATTTTAAACACTTAGCTGTTTAATGCATTTTATTTAGAAGAGCTCTAGGAGTAATTATGATCAATATTAATCATTGATGCATTGCAAAAGAGTATAGAGACGTGGTTGAGGCAAACAAATATTTCCGGAGTAAATAGCTTTGAATGAAATATATATGAATGACCGTGTATATGTAAATATAAGCACACATTCTAGGTGCGTGGAGCCGGTCTGTCTAAAATCTGTTAGTCAATGGAAACTTTAAAAAAAAAAAAAAAAATTCGAGTGTGAGATTTCACTTGTAAGGACTGCCATGAAAATACACATTTGCATTGCCCTAGACTGAAGCAAAGACAACTCCTACAAGATAAGATGTGATTAGCATTTCTTCCCATACCTTTTTGTAAAGAAACAAGTCCAAGTCTTTTAGAAGAAAAGCGCGAGTAGAACGTAGTGCTTTTTTTCCTAATGGATTTTTGCCTCTGTGCCATGTGTACTGATGAGCTGTGTGTTTCCCTCCCGCGTCTCCCTTTGCAGGAGAAGCAGTGCATCTAGCTAGAGATTTCGGGTACGTTTGTGAGACAGAATTTCCTGCCAAAGCAGTAGCTGAATTTCTCAACCGACAACATTCCGATCCAAACGAGCAAGTCACAAGAAAAAACATGCTTCTAGCTACAAAGTAAGACATTTACCTTTCTGGCATGTTGCTCAGTCGTGAGGGGAGGGCGACAGACCGGGGTTTGGGGCTTTTACGTGCGAGTGTTTGCCACGTAGCCGGTGGCTCATGGTTTTGCAAATTGTGAGGGGGTACCTATGCCCTCATGCTCTAGGAGAACTGCATAACCCAGCTGGGCTTCCATCAAGGCAGTTTGTGAGGATTACCTTGAAAGTGAGTGGTGAAAATTGTGGATGGATGTTTAGTTAAAGAAAAAGCAATAATTCTTAAAAGCAAAACATTTTCTGGGTCTTTTCACTTAGCTTTTCACTTTAGGTAGAAGGGGAAGGTTTCCCATTGACAGTAAAATAAAAGTGGCACATTAAACTGATTTCACTTCATTAAAATCTGCAATGGTTCTTTCTTCCTCAGGAGCTGTGTTACTTAGTGAATATAGGGATATTAAAAATATATTTTAAATGCCAATCTGTACGCAGTTAAAATGCTAGTGGAGTTTATCATTGGTGGGGCTGACTAGACTTCCAGGTGGTGTGTGAAAAGAAAATGATTGTTTTGATATGTTTGCTGGAAATTAAAAGGGCTGTTTAGTAGCCCTTAATTACCAATGGAGGTGTCACCAAAGGGCACAGTGCCAGAGGGCGCAGGCAGAAGATGGGAGCCAGTTTATGGCTGGAAGACATTAACGCGGGTTTTAGAATACAAACTGTTTCAACACGCCTCTAAGCTCTTGCTGTAAGGTGTGTTATTTCCCCAACCATTTGTGCAGCGAGTGGGTGATACTGCCTAACTTCTGCACCGTGCCCTCAAATCCTCTCTTCCCACCTCCCTGGAAGGAAATTTCCAGACCCCAGTTAGCGTCAGCCTTCCCCTCTGTGGGAAGGTCCCCTTGGATTTGGAGATATAGATGTACATATATAAATGTTTCAGAATACCCTAATTTAAAGCCTCGATTCCCCTCTCTGCCCTCACTCTTTCTTCCCCACACATGGGCGTGTTTTAGCCTCGTGAAGGAAGAGGCCCGAGGCTCTCTCCAGTTCCAAAAGACGAATAAACCCCTCAAAACCTGTCTTTGGATATTGCACCCCATCTCTTCCATTCCCCATTGCTGGGGAACTTTAAACTGCGTATCAATTCCGTTCCAAAATCCAGCTGGGAAGAGATGTGTGTTTGCAGGGGGGAGGCCAAGGGGGTGCGATACGGGGATCGCCGGGGTAGGTGGAAGATGCTCGTGTGTGCGTGCTTGTTATTTGTCTGCGTGTCGGCTGGGGCTGGGGCGTGATGCATGTGCGCAATTGTGCATGCAGGCGAGGTTTGCGCGTGCCTGCGAAGTGTGGGAATCGGCGGGGGGGAAGGTTGTGTAGAGGAGAGGGAGAGGTGGAGAGCGTGTGTGCGTGCATGCACTCGGGGGCAGCAGCCCCCTTGATCCAGGGGCTTGTGTAATCTCGCAGGGAGCGCGCACTGGCTTTACTGCTGACAGCGATGGTTCATTTCTCTCCCTCTCTCTTCCCCTCCCTCCTTCGCTCCCTCCCTCTCTCTGTGTCTCTGCTCCATTTGTGCTACAGACAGATCTGTAAAGAGTTCACCGACCTGCTGGCTCAGGACCGATCTCCCCTGGGGAACTCGCGGCCCAACCCCATTTTGGAGCCGGGCATCCAGAGCTGCCTGACCCACTTCAACCTCATCTCGCACGGCTTCGGGAGCCCGGCGGTGTGTGCTGCCGTCACCGCCCTGCAGAACTATCTCACCGAGGCGCTCAAGGCCATGGACAAAATGTACCTCAGCAACAATCCCAACAGCCACACAGACAACAGCACCAAAAGCGGCGACAAAGAGGAGAAGCACCGAAAGTGAGGATCCCCCCCCACTCCTCTCCCTTCCCCCCTTGTAGCCCATCAGTCCATTCATCTCCCTCCTCCCTCTTCCCTGCACCCAGCACCCCAGGCTACAGCAACAGAATGAGCGTCCTTCTGCCAATCCTGTTCTGACTCTGCAGGACTGCTCTGCCCTCTCCCCGCGCCCCTTCCCAGCATCCACATTTCCATTTGCTCCCTTTTATCTCGCCCCCCCTCTCCCCACTGCCACCGTCGTTTTACTACCCCAGTTTGGAGCCTAAGAGAANTTTTTTTCTAAAAATATATTAAAAAATAAAAAAAATAATAAAAAAAAGAAATAAATAATACTTAAAAAATTCTATGAGGTTCACCGGACTGAATCACCACCTTCCCTTACATAAACTTCAGTTAAGATTGTAGCCATATTAAAAAAGAAAAAAGCGAAAAAGGTACAGCAGCAGCAGCAACTGCAAACAAACAAAAGGCAAAAAGGACTGATGACATTTTATCAGTATTGTGAATAAACTTGAACACAAAACACAAGCAGTTCCATGTCATATCTTCAGTTGTAGAACTTTTTCCTGTCAAAGGTAAAGCGACCAACTTGAACTTTCTATTGCAACACGATTCACGGTTATTATATAAGGGAATCAGTGTTCATGTATGTATATATTTATTTATGTGTAATTTAATGGGAATTGTAAATATGGTGAGTCTGTTTTAAGCCTTTTTTTATTTATCTGGTGATCTCGTTTACCTCTTGTTTAGTGGGTTTTAAATCTTCCCCTCTTAGTTCATCATGTGGTTCATGGTACTTATTTAGATATCAGAGGTTTTTTGGGGGTTTTTCTCTGGGATTCATCATTTTTAGCCCTGTTGTAGCATGTTAAAGGCGACAATGAAGCAGCTGAACAAATAAAAAAACATGAATTTTTATATATAATTAGTATGACATTTAGTTTCTCATTGAAGAAAAAATAAAGTGATGTTGGACCCTGGCAAGATTTTTAAACATGTTAGTGGTTTTACAACCCTTCTGTGTTGTGGGAAATGAAAGAAGTTATTTTTATCCCCTGTCCCTCTCCCGAAAGCACCATCAGAGCAATAAATTAATATTGTCTTTTAAAACAAGATTTAGCTTTTCTTTCCTTTTTTTTCTCTTTTTTTCCTTCCTCCCTTTCTTTTGTTTTTCTTTTTCTCCTTTTTTCTTTTTCTTTTTTTCTTTTTTTTTTTTTTTTCCAAAGAACTTCAAACATTTGGGACCACCTGGTATCCTGTATTTCCACTGGCCATATTGGAAGCAGTTATAGTTGTATTGTATTGAGTTGTGCCGGCAGTAGTTTCCATGCCTGTCAATGTATCATAGTCCTTTGTTGCCCAGATAAATAAATATTTGATACGCTTTATGTCGATTTTTTTATTCAGTGGCTGTCTTTACCCAGGCGTATTTTTGTTCTTGGCAGTATTTTTTATTCAGTATGGTTACAGTAATTGAGTTTAACTCTCCCTTGACAATTGCTCCTTGCAATAAGCAGCTGAACCCATTGTTTCCCTCAAGTATAATAAAAACTTACTTTCAACTTGGAGTTCAGAGCAGGGTATCATTTAGATATTCCACTGAGTCTGTATTCAGACAAATGACACAATAAAGCACAATGTATTCTTTTGGATAAAAAATTGTCTGTACTACTAACAAAATGACACACTATCTTTTCTTTAACCAAAACATAATTTTATTTAAAAAATAAAGTTTTATTTTATTTATGTTGACCTCTAGGTTTTTATTTATGTTTATATATAGCATACAGAATTATAAGCCTATAAAATTTTGTACATGTAGTTGTCCTAAAGGAGAGCGGAGGCAAAAAAAAAATATTATCTATCTCAAGAAGGACGTTTTAAAAAGAATCATTGCTAAGCAAATACTGAAAATTAGGTGCTCTGAAAAAAAAAAAAAAAAAAAAAAGATATACTGGTGAATCAGAACTGGGTGCTCCCTCCCCCTCAAGAAACCGAAAAGCTCCATAGTCAATGCCAACAACGTCATCTCACGGTTGTGAACTTTAGTGAAGTCTTGCAGGAGACAGATTATTTGTGATTGATGGTTCGTGTTTTGGTGGAATGCACAGATTGACATTTTGAGATGGCTGTGTCAGTTTGCAAGGAACTGCAGTTTTTATCTTAAGTTTCTTCTTGTGGAAACCGGTTGTAAAATAGGGAAGTTTGCTTAAAAAAAATGGAGTGTACATCTTGTAGCTAGGTTGTAAAAACATGTGAGAATTCAGACTTTGAATCTATTTTCTTTGGCCCAAGGGGTAGGTGAAGTCAGGATCACACTGGATTACATTATATCACAGGAAAAGGGGCTAATGCAGTTGAGATTGTAAAGGCATTTTAAAGAGATGGTCTCCTTTAAGTGATGATGATGTTTTGGTGGTGGTGGCTGATTTTTCTCTTTCCTGCCTCTGCTTCTCTCTCTCTCTCTCTCTCTCTCTCTCTTTTTGCTTAGGCAGAAATTGGGGAGGTTAAGGGGGAGGTGTTTACAATAAAGCTGCAAAGAGAATTAACATTTGCTCATATATTTTGACGTTTGGTAGGGCTGGTGAAGCAAAGCATTAGATAAAGCCCAAGATGTTTCATTTTGCTTTGGTAATCTACTTATGGAAGGCAGTGTAAAATCAATCTTGCCAAGCAGAAAGAGAGTTGGTGGAGTCTAAATTCTATTTTCGAGAGCCAGCCAGTTTATAAAAATGGTGAATATTTTTTTCTTATAAATTGAAAGTGGATCTTTTGAATGCAAAGCTGCAATTGTTTTAAAAACAGTTATTTATTATTTCCAAGAGAGACTGGTTAACTGTAAAGTAGATGTAACAAAATAATGAGGTGAATGAACCCTAACTGTACATATTCTTGACATAAATGAAATGCACAGTATTGTAGCAGGTGAAGTGAAGCATTGTCTATCAGGGCTGTTTTTCTTGGCTGCATCTCAGATTGTGTGTGGGATCCTAACCTCAGGCACAATAGCATTCATAAACAGCAATACATTGCTGCTCTTTCTACAGCAACACATAAATACTCATTTTTAAACGAAAACAATCTTATTAAATACCATTCATTCATATCTGAATTTACAGATGCTTGTTACTTTTTGAAACCTGTACCCAATATAATCGTTTTATACTGGGCAATGTATAAAGCAGTCTTATGCTGGAACATTATAAGGTCATAATAAATAATGTTTTAAAGATATAATTAGCTACTTTATGCTAGGAGAGCGCATTTTAAGTATCCTTCTGCTGCATTAGCAAGCCACCAGAAAACAGAAATGAAATGACCTTGCGTAGATTTCTTTATTATTATTATTTCTAAGGAAGGATTTTACAGGCGATAATGGCAATCAGGCTAGCTTCGGTTCTGCCTCTTCTGCTGTGACCAACGCGCAGTTACTAAAACGTGCTAATTACTTTAGCGTTCTTTGGATGCGTTTTTAACATTGTGATCAACCCATGGCAGTAAAATTCTAGGTCACGCTTTTATACACTAACAAAAATCTGCTGTTATTTTCTTTCCCAGATTGGCTGAAATTAGGGTGAGTGGCTGGATGTTAGACCGTCACTGCCACGCGATGCTAATTTCTGCATGGGAACCAAAATACAGCTCAGCGGTCTTTCACCATGAATAAGGACAGCCCTTCTCTTTGTACCGTAATTTACCCCACCCTCCAAAAATCGAATATTAATATAATTTGAGATTTAACTGGTGGAACAGCCATCAGGACAGCAATGCCCCGCAGCTGAAATAATATTTAAAATAGAAGGGATTTGACATTTGAGAAGTCAGTGGCTTGAAATACCCAGTTGTACTTAGCTAATTCAGTCCTTAACCTCTGGTTTCAAATAAATCAATTACAGTCGATTCCACTTCAGTTCAGAAGTGCACGAGGTTTTTAGTTAATTGAATACATTTTATTCACTTGCTAGGAGTATTCATTTATCCAAACCCTTACATTTGAAGGCGATTTCTTTATTGTCCATGATAAATTTGACTGCGTAATCAGATCAACTCCTTGTTTGTTTACTCATGTCCTGCCTCACATTTAAATTCCAGAGCGTGCACTTCCCTTTCCCTCGTCAGTACGTACGTGTCTCAGCCCAAACCGGATTCCCAGAGTGCCGGCCCTCTCTTCAAGAAGCGTAGCTACAATAACAAAAGTCGCTCCGACAAGGAGCGGCGTGAAGCCCATCCCAGCTAGCGAGGGCGACGTGATTTAAACAGCTCGACAACCGAACGCGAAAGGTTAGGCGTGTACAAAATAAATCGTGCGGCCGGTTCTGTCCCGTGCACCTTTCCCAAATCGAACAGCTATGTCGCTGCTCCCTGCTCCGGGAGCTGCTACCTCTCAGAGAGTATTTGGAGCCTGCTCAGCCTCTGCGGGAGAAGATTTCGTCGAGCACAGGGCAGCGAGGTTGTGCCACTGATCCATTTTAAACAGATCGTGATATATGCAGTACTTTGGATGTGTTGTTTGCAGAATCCTGCTGGCGTCGGTTTGCTGTTTTGGAAAGGAAAGGGGTTAATTAGCGTCATTATCAATCACTAATGCTTGTCTAACGTGTCCAAAGAATAATCAAGTTAGAGGACTGCATGAAGCTAACATCTGCTTCATTCCAGCTAAAGATTTTTCCCTATATCGTTCAATTATTGGAAGTCCACACCAGTTTCAGGCTTTGTCAGGGCCATAAAACAGGGTCAGATCGTTAGAAATCTAGAATGGAGGGGAAAGTGCAATATAAATAACAAATGGCTTCATTATTTGAGTTACAGGTGCACGAATGGCCGTGAAAATGAGCAGGGATTACTAGAATGCGTTCCTTCTTTTTATCTCCGGGATGGAGGAAAAAAGAAATCAGCCAAGTCTGGTTCTTAAATCATTTGTTCTGCATAGGTTGCAGCCTCTCTATTGCACCATTTAGTTGAGCAACCCCAAACTCCCCAAAATAAGTAATTTAAAGCAAGCAATTGGAAGCAGAGGAAAAGTAAAAGTCTTTCATGAGCATTTACTAGTGGAGCCTTACTGGTTTCAGAATGGCAGAATAGCCTTGTTTCTCTTTTTCTAGTTGAAGTTGCTAGACTTTCTTGGGCTGCTGAAGCGGGTGATTTTTTGGGCAGGGTAAATAGAAATATATCTTATGACAGGGGGAAAGATTTGTGTCCTTGAACTGTTCTCCTCGCTTCCTCTGTTCTGGCGCCTGGTGCTGTAGATATAAAGGTGACAGATCTGTGGCCTTCCATTCCCTCTTACAATCTCTGCAGTCGGGTCTCCGTGATGTCGAGTTCAACTTTGGTGGCCCAAATTAAAGGGCCGACATTTCTCATTTCTCCAGTGGAGTGGTTGGAGCACCTTCACTGAGCGAATGCAACGTGGAAATCAGGCTGAGGCTACCAGGAGAGCTTTCTAGGTCGGGTGGAAATGACCCATTGGTTTCCAGCCTTGTTTTTCCCTTAGGCCCTGGTTTTGCAAAGCAGGTGCCAGCACCCAAAGCCTGTCTTTGAGAGGCTTGTGGCTTCCCCGTATGGCGTGTGTGTGAGTGCCTCCCTCCCTGAACCAGGGACCCGAGGTTACTGCCAGCTCCGTCCCGGAGAAAGCATGTCCTGGGTGCAGAAGGAATCGTCTTGTTTTCAGAGCAGGAAGGTGAAGGACTGCTGGCTTTGAAATGCGAGCCACTTGTCACCATGTCGCTGCTCAAGTCTGATGTGCACGCACACAAATCCTAGCTTCCACAGGACATCTCCGGCATCTACATGAAGACCTTTCCCATCCAGAGATGCTCTCGAGCCACATTGCTGTTGTTGCCTGTGGTATGGCTAATTCCCTTTGCAATAGTCTGTTGAAAGCAGGTGCAGGGGCTCTGAACAGAGCTGTTTTCTGGCGGGAGTGTGGGCTGTGCAGTTGCACTCTCAGGCTTAGGGATGTACGTGTCTTCTCCGTGACTTGTTTTGGTTATGCTCCTACTGGCTTGCTCGTCCTGCAAAACTCCCTGCCCTGCGCCGCTCTGGGCACAGCTGCCCCCTCCTCTCTGTGCGAGACCCTCCCCGAGCCCAGAGCTGAGGATAAAGTAGTGAAGGTGTGAAGCATCTGGGGCACGGTTTCGGCTGTAGAGCAGGGCACTGCTGGGGGCTCCCGGGAGGAAGGGGAGAGCTGCCTTCCCTTCCCGTTCCTCTCCATCCCTCCCTCTCGAGCCTGCTGGTGGCCTCCGCTCCCTCCAGCACATCCTCCCTGGCTGCTGGGTGCTGCTGTCTCTGCTAGCCCTGCCTCCTGCCGTGCTGTGGCCCTACTCTCCTGCTTGGGTTTACCTTGCTGCTCTGCAAGCGGGGCAGCCTGCACCTTAGCTGGGGATAAAGCCCGCTTTGCCTGGCCTCAGTGCTCCTCTCCCCATTAGGCCCAACGAGCTGGAGCGTAACAGCACCAAAAACACGCTCCTGCCCCCCGTGCCCAGGTTTTGGCTCCTAGCAGGGGTGTGCAAGCCGAGGGGCTTCCCTTTGCCGCAGGAGCTGGAGGCAGGATGCTTCCGGGGCTGGTGTGTGGGGTCGGGCTGGCTGATTGGGCTTCTCCCCATCCCTGCACGCTCACAGGAGCGTGCAGCCACCTCACCAGGAACGATGGGGTTTTGTGGGGAGCTGAGGAAAGGGAGAAAATTGGATGGAAAAGGGCTTTGCCCTGAGTCTCCAGCGTAGCCCTGACAGGGCCCCGGTGCAGGGGGACGGAGATGACCCCATCCCTCGCTGCAGCTGCTTTTGGAAAGTTTGCTGGGAAGGGGCTGGGGAAAGCGGAGCCTCCAGGAGAAGTGGCTGCTGCTAGGACCCTCTCGGCTATTTGTTCTCGTCACATCCAGGGAGGTTTTCCACCCAGGGTGCCTCTCTGTCTGTCCGTGTGTCCACGCACGGAGGTGCATACACGTGTGGCTGTAGGTAGAGGTGCACGCGTCTGTCTTTGTGGGTGTACGTGTGTGTATCTGCTTATCTCTGCGGGCGTGTGCATTTATCTCGCCATCCCCAAGACTTTTGGAGAGGCTGGGAGAGGAGGGGGTGGGGAGGGCTGTCTCCCGGATAGTTGATATTCCAGGTTCAGCCTCTTTCTCCGCTCTCATTCTCTAAACCCAGCCGGGGGGAGTGTCGCCCCAGGCCGAACATATGCTTCTTTCCATTGCGCTAATCCACCTTCAGCGTGGAGGAATAATTGCTCGAGTGTCCATGGCTCCTCGGCGCTTTGTCCCTCGCTGGCTCCCATCAGCTTGGCACACGCCATTTCAATCAAATCCTTTCAGAGCCCTGTCTCCTTTTATCACGTCCCCGCTCCGCCGAGAGGAGGGGAGGGCTGGACCCCGCCGGGGCCGAGCCGGGCCGGGTCCTTGTCCCCGTCCCCGTCCCCGTCCCGCGGCGTGCGGGGGCCGGGCTGGGGGGGTTCCCGCCCCGCTCGTCCTCCCCACCGGGAACAAAAGGGCCACCGAGCAGCACCGGGCTGAGTTTGCTCCGCCTGCATAAGGCGTTGGAGTATTTTGTTGTCGTTGCTGCTGCTGCTGGAAGGAAAAAAGAAAAAAAAAAAAAAAGAGAGAGAGATCCGCGCGATTTTTACATCTTTGCGGGACCTCCCAGCTCTTTCTCACCTCTGGTTTTCGCGCAGCTGCCCCTGACGGGTGACTGGGGGGGGGGAGGCGGGACCCGTCCCCACCCGCAAAACCCCATCTCCCTGGGGTCGCCGCAGGTGAGGACGAGGTGTTCCCGTTGGAGCGGGGTTTGCTGCCCCCGCGGGGGCTGCGAGGGGCTTGGCCGGGGCAAAGAGCGGGGCCCCGGGGCCAGCTCCGGCCGGGTGCGCTGCGAGCGCGGCGGGGAGATGCGCGCCGGCATTTTCTCCTCGCACGTTTGCCCCGCGCGTCTCTGAATAGTTTTGCTAAAGCACGGGGCTTTTCCGCTGCTGAGAAAAATCGCCTTAAAAAAAAAAAAAAAAAAAAAAAAAAAAAAAAAGAAAAAAAAAACCCCTCTCCACAAGGTTNTCCCCTCTCCACTAGGTTTGGATTTAACCGCAACACCCACAGAAACTGCCTTATGAAAACCAGACTTTTCTATGAAAAGACTCTTCTGGCAGCAATTAGTCTGGCTTTCTTTAACAAAATTCTTTGTAATGTCATTCAGCGGGAAAAAAAATCCCAAGACAATTTTGATTACCCAGTTAAAAAAAAAAAAAAAAGTTAGTATATTCGGTTTTGCCCTGAAAAAGAAGTGTTTAAATTGTCCATTAATCGAAAAAAAAAAAAAAGGCTAAAATTTTGCGAGGATGAGTTTTCATTGGAAATAAGCTTGCTCGGTTCATATGTGACGGGCGTAAAAAGCTTTAACACATACACACAGTGCCGACTTATTTCAGGGGCTTTGCCCCAGCCTCTCAGCCTCACCTTGGCTGGGAAGCGGGGGGGAAGGCAGAGGAGCGGGGCGGTGGGGCTGCCTCTGCTTGGGGGGCACATTTTGGGCCCCGTCCAGCTGCTCCCGCTGGGGGCCGGCGCTCAGAGGCGGTCCCAAACCCGCCCCCGGGAGGCTGCGCCCGGTGGAGCCGCGCTGAAAATCGCGCCGCTCCTCAGCGCGCACGGAGCCGCGCTTCCCCCCCCCAGGCCCCCCGCGAGCAGGGGGCGAGGGGCTGCGAGGCCGCCCCCTGCCTACCTCCAGGAGAGGAGGAGGAGGAGGAGGAAGAGAAAGAGGAGGAGGAGGAGGAAGAGGAGGAAGGGGGAGGAAGGGAGGCGACCTCGCCCCAGCAGGCGGCGGAGGGTGCGGGCAGCTGCCTACCTGGACGCTTGTCGCGGATGCTCGGGCAAAGCCGGTGCCTCCGCCTCATCCGCAGGTTTTTGCTACTTCCCTTCTCCCCCCACACCCCACCTCCCTCCCTCCGTGCTCTGGTGAAAGGTTGCGTGTTCCAGCCCAGAGATTCAAACGTTAAAATTGCTAAAACGGAGTAGGAAAGGGGGGTGCTGGGGAGGGAGGCGTGTTTATATTTCAGATCTTTTAAAAGGTCGGCTTTAATTAGGTTAAATACAAGTATTATTGGCCCAGAAACACATACTGCAATAAGCTCGTTACAAGCGTAATTGCAAGGCAAAAAAAAAAAAAAAAAAGTGCGTGGGGACAGCGGAAAAGCCGCGCTCCTGCGGCCCCTGCGCCCACCTGGCAGCCGCGCAGCCCCAGGCGGGGCGGCCCGGGCCCGAGCCTGCCCGGAACTTGCCGGGGAGCCCGGCCCCGCTCGCCCCTCCGAAATTCGTCGCCCCAGCTGGTCCTGCTCTCTCAACCCCTTGGCAGCACAACTTGCGGGAGGAGGGGAGGGGGGCAGAGGGAGCCATTTGCCCCGAATCACAAATTTTCATGGCTCGGAAAGAAAAAGGTAAACCTCATGTCTAGCTCAATTAATAAACATGGTAATTTCACACCCAAAAGGAGGACATTATTTCATGCGAGCGCTATCGGCTCCATCAC
>VXAA01001381.1:9497-35883 GCA_013399115.1 Anseranas semipalmata
GGGGGGAGCTTTTCTGCCAACTGTTCTCATGAACACCTGTGATCTGACCAGTGCAGAGCACAGAAGTTATATTCCTTTCTGTAGGAGATGACAACTGCAGACAAAAAATAAAAATAAAAATAAAAATAAAAATAAAAACAAAAATAAAAATAAAAAAAATCAGCTTTTCTTAGCAGTTTGCAAGAAAGTAGCAAGGAGGTCAAACTGGCTCATAGCAAGTAAATATGTTTTTCCCTTGACTCCATTGTTGACTTGACTTAAAACCGTTGTGTATGGTGTTTAACTGGTGCTTTTATATCCACTTATACTAGTGTAGTAATTTATTATAGTCATATTTTTGTTAATTATATTTGTAATGTCAAATCTCAAAGTTTGTGCAATTGATTTTATTTTGTTTTCCATATTCAGGCTATTTTGTTGTAGTCTGGTCAGAGCATCTTTATCTACTGCTATTTTGCTGTTCCCTGGTCTTAAAGATGTTTATCTTGCCTCCGCCTGTATCTTATTCCTTGTGTGAGTTCTGTTTTACCCTCTCTCTCCCCAGATAGAGAGGAATATTGAATCCTTCTTGATTTAGAGAGGCATATGAAATTCCTGTCAGGAGTCAGAATCCAAGCCAAAATTGCAAAAGGTCATTCATTTTACTCTTGCTCTAATAAAATTTATCATATTTAGCAACCTTATAGTTTAGTCATTAAATAAAACCCCTAGAGGGAGACATGATCACAGATGGATTATTGTAATTCCCCATCACTCTGTTCTTTTCACAATAGCTGAAGTAATTTCCCTAGGTTACTTTGCGTAGCCTGTTACTTGATAATTGAGCAGTGATAACAATGCTATTGTTTGTAGGTGTCCAGTTCTTTCTTCTTTTAAAATAAGAGTCTTTCTCTGTCTTTTGAAAAAGGTCTCAGCAATGGTGATATAGTAAGGCATCTTGAAAAATTTTCGTCCTGAATAACTACATAGCTCACTAGCATGGCACCCTGACACTCATCCAGAGTATCTTTGGCTGTGCTCCGCACCAAATAATCTTCATATTTGTGATTGTATTTGTAATACTTCTACTACTAGTTTGAAAGGCATAGCAGTGCACTCTGAAATGTTTCATTTATCAGTTCTCTGTGTGTTTATGTGAAAAAGATTGTCCTAGCATGCTATATTGTTTGGATGTTGAGAGGGTAATTAACCTATGATATGATCCTGCTAATTCAGTTTCCTTATACATAATTTATTGTTTAGAGGTCTCCAGCCATTTTATTTCAAATGCTTTGGGCTTTTCTGACTGCTTTTCTACATGAATTTCTTTAAACTATCTCACAAAATATTTGTCCTTTACTATATAGTGAAAAATCAATTTTTTATTTTCCTCTTAACAATGAGGATTTTAATATGGTGCTTAAGTTCTGTTCTTTCAATTTCTCAATTGTTTTGTTATATTTGGGTCCCAAAATTTCACAGAGAAGTTCAAAATGTAAAAATCTAATGCATATTTTACTAATGCCAAATGTAATATTGTCCTTCAGATGTGCACGCTTTTTCCTTAGCTTTAAAGAAAAATAGATGCAAAGGCATCCAAAGCTAAGATAAACTCTGCCTAATAGCCATAAGTTTTTGAAAAGTTATGCTCAAGATGATGTTTTCATGTCTGTCTCCTTCTCTGGGTTCAGGCCAGTGAAAAAGAAACTGGCTCATTCATACCAGATCTCAGGAGATATGGGATCTTTGTTTTAAACTTTCTTAAACCTGGCAATGTACTGGGCGGTTGCTGGTGTGAGGACTGGTGAAGAATCCAATGCTTTTAGACTAATGCATATGCCAGACAGACTGGACATGCAGTAGAAGGACCTGTAACTGTAGACAACAAACATCTATCCAGAAGCTAAAAATATCAGGGCACCTGTGCAAACCTTGTTAAATAAGGTCTTCAAGAAAGATGTGGAGTTGTCTTAATCTCTCTTTAACTGCTGGAGATGAAGGACCAGGTCAAGTGCATGATTTGCCCCACCAAGGTGGTGTCCAAACTGTTTTTACACTGTGTTTATCACCCTACGTTAGCTGTGAAGGAGGCTCAGGACAACTACTCTCCTAAGCTAGGCATGATGCCTGAGGTATCTCAGGAAATGGTATACTCCAGAAGGCACACAGGCTGCTGATAGATTTATTATTATTTATTAGATTATTTTATTATTATTATTATTATTATTATTATTATTTATTTTTTCCTTAAATTTTGATTGGAGCTTGATGTGTTGCTGAGACTACCTGTGTTCCCGGTCACTTATCTGCTCAAGGGACTGTGTCTCACCATGTTTTGTACATGCTGTATGTATCTGAGAGGATGCCAGCAACAGAATTCCCCAACTGTCAGTATTTACTGTAGTATGTTATCCCACAGTGGTATGAAGTGGTTCCAAGCACCTACTGCATGCCCCCTGCAGACTGCAAGAGTCAGTGCTGGGAAGAAGCTTTCTGAAAAAGGGATGGCTATTTTCTTGGATGGCTATTTTCCAACAGAGGCAAAGTTTAGACTTTATTTTATACTGTCCGTTTTTATTTTTGTTTTTATTATATTTCTGGGGTTTGCTTCCATGTTTCCCACATTTACTTTGCTGGTATTTAGCTGTGAGAAATTCTTAAATTTTAAGGTGAAACTTTATATGATCCACTAAATCTGAAAAAAAATACTTAATTGTTTTCCAGTTCATCAGTCAAATCACTGAGGAGAAAAGGAAAGGAAATATTAATGTCCAGGGCTGTGGCAAGCCTGATATTCCACTGTAAGACAGTTAAGGCTGTTACTATAAACCTGCTGTAGTGCAGAAGAGCACTCAACTGCTTAATCATATAATTTATATTTTCTACTTTGATTTTTATTTTATCTAAATAATCTCAGTGGTCTCTTTGTTTCTGACTTTCACTTTGATTCATATCTTTTATCTATATAAATATTTCATGCTGGATTTGATTAATCAAAGAGATAATGAGAAATAATTTTTCCTTTGTTTTTAAATTGCTATTAATTCAGAACCAAACTTTCCCTTTGCATCAGCATTACAGGAATGGTATTTAGTTTATGAATTTGACAGGGTAAACAATTTAATATAAGTACGAAGTAATTGTTAAGAGATGTTTTCCTAATATTTTTGAATATGTCGAGTTGTCTGTCACCCAAATGTACCTTAGTTCTTTCATGAAGATATAACTGGGGCTTTAAGTGGTTAATTACAGAAAGAAGGCTGTAGAAAAAATTGAAGAATAAAGAGCAAGCTGTAAAAATCACAAATGTGTTATTTGAACTTACTAAAACTAGAAAGAGAATACGATGAAAAGGAAATGTACGACACTAAGCTGTTCTAATATGTTCTGGCATGCAGTTGTAAAAATATATATATTTTTTTATGTTACATCCAAACTCTGAGAAAGTTTTCGCTTTTGGAGCCATTACAGTAAGGATTCTTAAATGTGATGCAGTCTGGAGGGGATATAAACAAAGAACGGTGGAGGAAGGAAAGAGCATGATCTCCCTTGGACTGACAGTTTCACAGTTTGCTTTTGCGTGTTGTCTTTCATCTGTGTTGCAGCTGGTGCTGATCCCTCCAGGACATGAGATCCTACACAGAACAAGCCCAAGCCTGACCCAGTATGGTAGTGTGTGTAACATCTTCCCTCTTGTGTCTCAGTGACACCTCTTTCAACCCACTAAAAAGGAGGATTATGAAGAAATAGTTTCAGTCTATTTTGTCTTGCGCAACATACAAAGAAGCCTTGGCAAGTGACACCCTTGTAGGCAGAAATATCGGAAGTTATTTGCTAGGCTCTTATCCAAGACCTTCAAATTCACAACATCGGTACATGTAGGTGTTACAGTGTCCTGGAGACCTAAGGAAGGAGTGACATTACTAGATTAGAGTAAAGGTAACCTCTGCACTAACCAAAAAAGCCAGTCTAGTCTCAGTCATGCCAATAGGTACAGGTATAGCAAGCACAAAGCCCAGTCTAGATCTTTATACCTATGTCTGTCCAGTCTGGTTAGGTCTACCCAGACTAGCTGTCTACACAGCGCTTGGTCTTACTTCTTGTTTCTGAGTGCGATCGACTTGCAGCCCCACTGGCCAACTTGTCTTGAAATAAGCCAGTTTACTTGACAAGAGACTTCTCAAGTGCTAAAATAAATTTTGTATCCAGCTGACACGTTCAGCACTTTGCTAGGCAGAACGCAGCAGTGCTGACCCTCCTGAAAAGGAGGAGAAATTTCTTTGGCTATCATACTTTGTCAGTTCTCCTTATCACTTCAAGTAGCTGAGTCTAGGAAATTTTGACTGAACTTGCAAAAAATACATCCCTCCTTCCCATTCATGTTGTATGAATAAGATTATGGTATCTATTTAACCTAAGATTCGAGAAGTGTCTCTTGCCCTGTGTCTATTGATCTGATAAACTCTTTATGTGCTCCTCTAACCACATAGATAAGGGCAAAGGTCTTCACTTCATTGCCCTGAAAAAATGTTTACAGGTGCAGACTGTTTGTCACCTTGTCATTTCAGTTGGGGCACCCACTGAGTTCTGCTGAAATGCAGGCTTCCTCCTGTTTTCCTCAGGTATCATTGGTTTCAGTAATAAATAAATCTTATTCTGGAGGAATCTTTGACTTTCCTTCCCTTGGACTGCTAATTGATGTCATCCATTCCCAAGTGCTGATATTTCTCTGTCCAGGCCAAGTGTAATCAGACTCCAATGCAACTCATTTGAGGTCTGTCTTAAAGGTGTTGTGGGGTCCATTCCTGCAGAGCAGGCTTTGGGGAAGGGCCTATGCCTGTTTGCTTGGGCACTTGCCATTTTAGCCATTGTCCTGGAGACAAAACACTTTACAAGCCTTGTTTTCAGAGCAGTATTTATGTAGTTAGTAGAACCAGTCTGATATTTTTTTCCCCTGTCTATTCTTACCTTTCTTTTCGTTCATTAGTATTTCTATTCATTCTTTTATAGCTCTAACTTTCATCAGATTTCCCTACCTCTCTCCCTTGTAACTTTTAGTCTGAGCTTGCTGCTGCTTACTGTAAAATAGTGTTTAATTGGATTGCATTTTACCATTAAGTAACATATAATTACATATCGTCTTTGACTTGTCTCAGTTTCAATTAGGTTTTGATATATCACTTGTTCTGTTATTTAGCTATTCACTTTCTTCCTATGGAAAATTGCAGAGAAATATCTTCTTAATAAAAGATACCAAAATCCCATTTTTGCTGTTGAATGTATCCAAGTAGCTTACGCATTGTTTTCCGCTACAAAACACATCTGGGTTGTCAGCATTGTGTATATGTGTGTATGTGTGTGTATTATAGCACTGCAGTTATTTTCCAGGGATCTTAGTATGTTTGTGTCTGCCATTAAGATGAACGTGTACCAGATGCTTCTTTAAAATGAAGCACTATTGTATAGGCTGATGGATGGGAAGTTTGTCAAAAATAGTGAAAGCTTCTAGCTTTCCAGCTTTCAGGTGGAAAAATTCATTGTTATGTGCTGATAGTATGAACCTCTAGTTTGGCTGTGCTGCATTTCGATTAGAAAGTTAGATTCCATGGAAGTGTCAAACATAGTTCCTGATATTCTGTATTTTTATGGCAGTTGCAATTTGGAATTCACCTCTTCATTCTTGGCCAGCAAATCTACAGTTTTTATATGAATGTTTGTTGAGAAGCAGTATAGCATAAAAGTTGGCCAATGTGAACAGTATTTATTACCTCTATGTGAACACCTTGTTGGCCAATGAAAATTAAAATGCCCAGTTGATTATTTCCCTTGTATTTGTAGAGAATAGCTTGTACAACTGATGAACAATGCAATTTTTTTTTTTAGTTCTCTATTATGTTACCAACAATACTGTTCTCTGCTTCAAAGTACAACTATAATTAGAAATGTATTATGTAAAAGTGGCACCGTCTTATTCAGCTGTGCTTCCTCTTGTGCTTAGTCCTATTATACGTCTTTTTGCTTTCCAGAAACCCAAGTTTCTACTAGAGCTGAGCCAACTTGGAAGAGGTTGTTTCTTGCAAGGGACTTATTCTGAACTAGCACCTATCTCATCTGTATGCAGGGATTTGTTGGCTCCAGTGCTTGAAATTTCTTCTGGCTTAAATCTCTAAGTGCCTTTCATACTGTTATGAGATGTCCTTTTATTTGGCTGCCTTCTGCAGTGAGTTATCTTTCCCTATTGCTCTGGGAAAGTCTCTCCTACTTTCTTTCTAGGGACTCCCAGACCCAGTCCCAGCCTCTTTTGAGATGGACTCTGCTGGCAGTCAATACCAAGAAGATGACATTTAGAAAAGAATCTCTTCCCACCTTATGTCTCCTTCGCTCAAACTGTCTGGAGAGAGAAGGAGAAAATAGTCCATTTTGTGCTCCAAGCTATTATAAAACTAAGTGGCAGAGGTAGACAATGCACTTCATGACCTCATGTTGGGATTGCCAGTTATTTCTGGAGGACAATAGTACCCATCTTGTGCAAATGAAGACTAGCCCTGAAATCTGTCTCGTTGATGCTTACTTGGGCCTGATGCATTCTAATCACTTTCTCAAAAACATACTTCTTACTTGACGCGCATGAGAAAATCATGTCAGAATCTACTGTAGATTCAAGATATTGTGAAATATGCAAGTTTCTGCATTTATTTCAAGCAAAATTGGAGGTTTTTATGGTGAGCTGTGTATACAAATATACAGTAGGGTGGTATTATTGGTAATGTCTCTTACTGTTTATTGAAAAACAAAAACCTGGGCTTATGCTGATATGCTTTTCTCAAGCAGAAGAGCATTAGGAAGGCATTTCAGATGAAATGTCGGGGTATCTTCAAGCTGTCTGAAGCTTTCAAACCAACTGAATAAAAGCTGAATAGCCCATGGAGGAAGTGTTCAGAAGAAAGAGGGCTAATCTTGTGTTCTGTCCAATATTGATGTTTTTCAGTGTGACAGAATCTGCTGTTTATGGTTGGGAGGGGGACTACAGTCAGACAGATGGCAGGACCACCGTTACCATAAGTGTGCTTTGTACTTAAGTTTTGACATCCCTGTTAGAAAGACCTGGCCAATTATGTAATGTATCTATTAAGGTGTATCTGTATTAAATATAGGTACGTATTGGAAGTTTCATGGAAACTAGATTTTTACTGGCCTTGCAAAGAATGCTGCATCAGCAAATGCAAAAGTGATCAGATGTATTTCAGTTCACAGTACAAAGTAAGAGATTTCCCATTCTATTTTTGGATCCAAACCACTTTCTGTGTTTAATCCAGTGATATTTTCTCCTAAAATGAGAAAGATTTATTAGTTTGCATTAGGATCCAAATATTTTGATTAACTTCCCTAGGCATCATAAATGTTTACATTTGATGTTGTGGCTGGTAACAATGAAGTTGTTTTGTGTAGTTGAAATTTCTTAGGTTTTCAAACTCTTTCTTTTTTTTTTTTCCCTTTTTTTGTCTTGCAGTTTTCAGTGAAGATCTACACGCCAGTCTATATTTTGTCAATGCATCTCTGCAAGAGGTAGTGTTTGCTAGCACCACAGGGACATTGGTACCCTGTCCAGCAGCAGGGATCCCCCCTGTGACGCTCAGATGGTACCTAGCAACGGGCGAGGAGATCTACGATGTCCCAGGGATCCGCCACGTCCACCCCAATGGCACTCTCCAAATTTTCCCCTTCCCTCCTTCAAGCTTTAATAACTTAATCCATGATAACACTTACTATTGCACAGCTGAAAATCCTTCAGGGAAAATCAGAAGTCAGGATGTTCACATTAAGGCCGGTAAGTACAGTCTTTTATGTGGCTCAAATGGGCTTGAGGAGGGAGGAAACTTGGGTGTTTCAGACAAAGAGTAGCAGCAGTTGTGAATCAAAGGAGATGGGCCAGAATGGTTATCTTTGAACCCCTCAAAATATTAAGTGAAGTAGTGTATTCTTCCATCTCCTCTCTTCCTGATTTGATTTTATTTTGGTGGTGAAAATTTAGTTTTCCAAAGATCATAATCAGCTGAGTTTCTGGACAAGTATAAGGAAAAATGAACCAATAATGAAATCATTAGTCAGACCATGCTTACTCATTAAAAAGCTATGAGAGAAAAGGATGTAGTCTTTGGATTTTGTATAGCAGTTGGAAAAAAAGTGAAATGCTTGCCTAATCACATCCCTTCTTAGTTTGTGCAGACTGGGTCAGCCAGTAGAGAATTAAAGAGGGATCAAAATCAGGCCTTTTGTTACAACACATAAGCACATGATTGCATACTTTTTGAAGGTTTTGTCTACCCACTTCACCTAATTAAAATATTCAAACAAACAAACAAAAGCTAGTCTGGAAACTGACCCTTGTCTAATGCAAATCCTCATAGCCTTTTTTGTTAGTGGAGCTGTGATAGTCTTTTCTCAGAAGAAAAGTATCTTTCCTTTGGAGATGTGCCGTCACAGGATTTATGTAGGGAAAATTGTGAACAGTTACCAAGTAGACTTGACTTCATCCCTCTTTTTAGGTAAAAGAATTTATGCTGCTCTTCTTAAAATAAACTAACATTCAGAGATTTGTAGTTTGTAGACAATTAGAAGGCAAGACTGAAAAACAGATTGCCAAGAAATTAATTTGTTTTAGTCAAATTTTAGTCTAAAACAGTGCTGTTGGCTGTAGTTTCCCATCCCTCACAAGAAGTGCCTATGAGAAGCAAGTCCACATGTTACATATATATGTAATTTCTATAATGGTTTATGCTTCTGAAAATGCTTCATTGTCCACAGATCAAAAAAGTTTGAAAACCACTGATGCACAAGAATATATAGTAACCAATTTAGGTTTGGAACTTGGTTCTGTTCATTGTACTTTTGTTTTTTGTTTAATGGATTTGTGGGCACAGCATCTGGCAGAATTATATTTAGAAATAACACAATATTTGTTGTCCTTTGTGGATTTGTTAATGTATCCCAATTTTGTATTTTTGGGGTACAATTTTTTTCCAGTATTAGTTTCAAATTTTTCTGTTTCTCAGATAAACTAGTGTGATGATGTAAAGAATGCTAAAACTCACAACTTTGTTAGCTAAGGTTCAGAACTAATACTCATTCAGATGTAAAAGCATAGGATGTAGGTGACAGGATGTGGTTATGTCCATTGCTCAGCCTTGACCCATTTATCCATGGAACTCAAAAAGAAGTCCCCCTGTCCTGCTTGAGAAATAAACCTCCCAGATGGAAGCAGGGCATGCAAAAAGTCTTTGCAATAGGTGCAATAACAACTGTTTTTGGCCAAGTCATAAATGCCTTTTTTTAACACCCTTTCCTCCCATTTTTAGCCTCTTACCCTTTATCCATTAATTTAATTGAGTTGTTGATTTATATGGATAATTTGAGGCTTGGATAACAGGTCAAGTCCCCTTCCTTCCTATGAACCAATATTGTGTGCCAGAGCTGTTGTGCCTGATAGCAGACAATAGCTATTAGTGAGTCTTTCTTGGAGACTTTTTCTAGGAATATACTAGCAATCACAGAATTTTTCTAGGAATATACTAGCAATCAGTGGAGCATCCGTCTGTAGCACAGTCATGCAAAGACTGATACAGCTCTGCCCCTTCTCAGTCAGCTTGAGAAAGCCTGAAGCTAACTTACGTGCTTCCCCAAGAATATGGGTAGCAGATATAAGGGTTCAAACTTGCTGATGGTTGTATTTGTGTTTTTGCATATAATTTTGCATATAATGTCCTCCCTTCCCCACCCCACCCCCCAAAAAATCCAATCAACCAACCAACCAAAAAACTGAAAGAGACAAACCCATATCTAGAAATCCAAACTCAGTCCTCCTCCAGGCCAATCTCACAAGGGAATAAAGGTACATACCTCCATTTCACCTTCAAGCTTTTCTGTGCAATCATGGCAGGGAATTGTTTATTTATTTATTTTAGCAAAGACTGAAATTCTCATATAAATTCATGTCTCAGGGAACTGTGATTTTCAAAACAATCAGCAAATCATTCATGGTAGCTGGCAAACTGTGATCTGGAAATAACTGAGGGGCCTCTGAAATCACAATAATGTAAACTTCCCAAACAAAGAAATGAACGATAAACCTCTCTCCAGTTTTTTGTGCCACAGAGATGGTTTCTGTGTTTGCTTATTGAAATGATCAACTGAGTGGTAAGCTTTAAAATAATATGGCAGATTTTCAAAATGGCCAACAGTTCTGAAAAAATAAATCTTTAGCAGTGTGTTAGGATATTGCTGCTAAAAAAGCCTTCAGTAAATCATCAGTTCAGCAAGGGTGTGTTTATATCAGGATTAAGAAATTTAACCTTTTGTTTTAAAAAAAAATGTTGACTTCTTTGTTTGTTTGTTTAAATGAGTGTTCTGTCATCACAGAAGATGGATTTGTCTTGATTTTTTTTTTTTAAATATTTAATTTATCATTACATTTATTTACCTTTGGTTAGAGTTCCTAACTGCTACATTGCTACAGTCTTGTTTGGGGTTGAGTTAGGGATGGAGAACTTCAGTCTTCCTTTTCACAATGGTGGCACAGGTCCTGAAAACTTCTTACTGTTTGCGTTTGTGAAAAATGCAGTTACATTTCACTACACTGATTTTTTTTTTTTTTTTAAAGACATTGAGTGGGGATGACCTTTAAAAATTCCAGTGCTCCTGGTGTATGGAAATATGTGCACAAACAGTGGAAAGCCTTTATTGGCTCTTCATTCTAGAACGAATGTGGTTAAATGTAATGGGTAGAGCTTGGTGTGTGTTTGTGGGCAGGGTATGTGGGCAAGAAATGCCACTGTAACATGTCAGTTCAGCATTGCTGACAGGGTTACATTGCTGCACTGGGATTGTTCTTGCCAATAATTCCTACCTTCAGACATATACATGCCTCAGATACACGTGTCATTTTACAGTACATTCACCCCTATTTTCATTGAAACTGTTCCTCACTTCACCACTACCTCAAGATGCATAATTATGTTGGCTGTAGCGATTTCTTTTCTTGCACCTTGACCTTATGATACTGTGGAGCTCCTACATTACTGCTTGTCCTTCCTGTCCTACCCACTTACTACTACTTGCAGTAGATAACATCTGTTTCTTCTCTGCTCTACCTTCTTCTCTGTTAACTGTTACTTACAGGATTTTCACCCCTCCTTCTTCATTGCATTCAGTGTCAGAGTTTTCCTTCTTTCCATTCTTCTATCCAATGCAACTTCATCTCATCCCAGCAGTACTAGTTTGGTGTGAAGAATTTGTCCTGTTCTTTTTTCTCTTTGGCTATTAAATTAATTCTTCCATTTGCTAGTCAAATCACATCCTGGATCTCAGTGCTCTCAACACTGTTATTTAAAACAACTCCCAAACTCAGTTTCTGTTCTCTTATCACTGACTTATTTCTTTCAGTGCTGGTCAATTGAATGCAGTTCTTACCTTACCTGCTATCATTTCTCTGTGTCTCTGAAACACTTTGTTTTTTCTCTGGCTGTCACCTCCATCAATTTTCTCCTTCGGTTCTCACTTCTTCAAAATCCTAAATGACACTGACCTTCTCTTCTACCCTTTGGATGCCTTATTCACCCACAGTAGTTGCATGTAATTTGTACACTTTGATAGAGCTGAAAACAATTTATGATGGGAAATGTGCCATGAGAAATGAGACAAGCAACAGAAGACTTAACATGATTTACCCATATAAATATGGAGTTCCTGCAAAATGCTTCATCCTTGCTCCCAGAATTAGGTAGGGGAAGGAACACAGAAACATGGTGAAATGCAGATTTTGAGTAAAAGCAAAGATCTGGGAATGTTTTTGTATTAATTTGCAGTCAACCTTGCAAAACTATCATTTAAGATAAAAAAGTCACAACCTGAATAACCTTCCTGGGGGAATTTTGTGAATCTAACCTTAGAATTAGATGGGATGTGTGATTATGACTTCTTTAACAAAACCTGTTCTTCTATTTTCAGTTTTACGGGAACCCTATACAGTCCGTGTGGAGGACCAGAAAGCCATGAGAGGCAATGTAGCAGTGTTCAAGTGCATTATCCCCTCCTCTGTGGAGGCATACATCACTGTTGTCTCATGGGAGAAAGACACAGTCTCGCTTGTCTCAGGTAGGCTTTTATGGCTTTCTTTGCCAATTGGCAATGGCAGCTGTGGTTGCTGTTTTTTTGGTTTTTTGTTTTTGTTTTTTCCCCAAAATGCCTAATGTTTACTTTGAGTCGATTATAGCTGAATGGTATGTCATCCGTGCAGTAACATATTTCATGTTAGTGTTGCTGCATCCTTATGATTGTGTGTGACATGAAGGTTTTAGACAGCCCTGCTTGTTCTACCATGCTTGAGGGGAAAATAACATGTTTTTTTTTTTGCCTTATACCAGACATAAAATCAACTTCCTGGTACTGTGGCAATAGGTTCATGTTTTAACTTTGATAAGGGACACCTACTACGTGGCAAAGAAATTTGGCTGTCATAAAACGTGTTGAGTTGTAATTGTTTTTCAGTAGTAATGTTGATCATGGAATAGAAGAAATCCTGCATCTAAATTTTGTTTGTTTATGTTTAAGTGTGGTATGTAATCGATATTCATACTTTTGTAATGTTTTTGTCTCAAATATCTTCATAGATATCTTCATGGAGGCTTAAGCACACTGTAAACTATGCTGTAAGACAAACATAGTGAAGTTAAACAATCTATTCTAAAAGTTATATGCATTAATCTATTTATTGCCAATGTGAGGAAGCGTGAGGTATAGGACAGAAAGTACGGGGATTTCAAGCAAAGAATTGCCAATATTTTAAAGCATAAACATTTTAAGAAATTCATAGGAGACTGTATATATACATAAAAAAATATATTCAGTATGGTACATATCTAAATTATATATTACACACAGTGCTTCTGTTGTTATAAATACAAATGATTTACATGTGCAGGAATTTGAAATATATTGTTCCAGGGTAATGCATAAGTTGAATGTTGCTACAGAGTATATTGTAAATTTAAGAATGTGTTTGTGTTTATGATCCTACAATGTGTGGAAATGCTTTTGCACTTCTCAGTAAATTAATAACCTTTCCTTTCTGGCAAATTTGACATTGATGGAAATATTTATTTCTCTATGACTCATGTTCTAGATTTTATTTCTCTGTGTAGTTGATTCCTTGCATAAGCTTGCTTGCTTATTTATTTATTTAGAAATATTCCAAATAGCTCTCTAAAGATATGGTAGCTATTTAAGTATGATAAAATTCATGATTAGTTGTCCTTTACTATTGCCACACTGTTTAAGCTTGGCAAATCCACTTCACTGTTACGTTCCTGGATTTTAGTCTGGCATATGATTTTCATCACTGGGCAACAAACATGAACGTATCTCCAGAAACAGGTTTGTAATATCTGAATTTTAGGACTCACCAATACAACAGCTCAACCAATATAGTAAGGTTGTAGTGAATACACTAATAAGGTTTCCATTATTCTGCTTATAATGATACAGAACTATGATTAAGGTTATCTAATACAGCAGTGGATGGATGTGTTTCCTTTGCTTCGTTTTAAAATAGGCTAATAGATGATGCATATACAACTGTACATGAGAGTATTGGTTGAAGGAAAAGAATGTGTATACCTACATAGTTAACTGCCTTGGTTTTTTTTTTTTTAATGTTTATTCATTCTGTGTTATAAAAAAACATATATATTTTCTCTTCAGGAATCAGAAATAGGGCACACAGGTCTCTGTAACCCCCTCTTTAGGGAAGAAAGTGTGGCATTTCTGCAGACCATCATGACTGCTATGTTAAGATAATTTAATTCTAGTTAGTCTAGCTCAATTTTATCCTTCACACTAAAGTTTGAAAGGGTTAAAAGTGCATAATAACGTTTAACTATGTGGACCTAAATTTAGTCTTTTTATTTTCCTTAATACCACTTCTGATTTTGGTTGACTATGCTACAGTCATTTGAAATCTATTACAAATTTCAACACTTAAAAAGCAGTTTCTAATTATCTCACCATCCCTTAGTTTGAGAGTTAGAAATCTAAATAGAGATAAAATAAAATTCATTAAAACCAATGCTACTAAAAATCTCTGTTTAACATATTGGATCACATCATGGAAGAGATTTAGTTTCAGAGATGAAATCACAGGTTAGATTACAGGTTGATGCTATCTGTC
Organism: Anseranas semipalmata; assembly: GCA_013399115.1. Lineage (NCBI taxonomy): Eukaryota > Metazoa > Chordata > Aves > Anseriformes > Anseranatidae > Anseranas > Anseranas semipalmata. The sequence goes on from VXAA01001381.1 coordinate 23,698, forward strand.
ATGCAAGGGCAAAAGTGAGACAGAAAAACATTGCTGCAGTTTAACCAAAATGATTACAAGATTTGTTCGTTCACCACTTGCACTCTTTAAATGCAGCTTAATAGTGAGAGCATTTAAAAATGAGAGCCCACGTGTTTTATAAAACAATTGCCTTGAGTTTTACCCACAATCAATTTTGCAATAATCTGGCCGTGAACTCAAATGGTAGATATTGATCAAGCTTGTCTTCTTAGAATGCCAGTGCTGATGAATGGCATGCAAGACATAACACAGCTATTGAGCTGTTTTCCACTAATGATCAGTATTCTGAGGAAATGCATATGTCTGCTTATACAATCATTATCATCATGTTTTTTTTTCAGTGGGGAAGATCCATAGGTAGGTGGTCCAACAGAGAAACTTTTCTTCTCAAAGGTCTAAGTCCCAATGCAATACTTCCAAGTATAATTTAGAGTAAATATTTCATATACCTGTCTATTTGTAGTCCCATTCTGACTACTAGGGTGGAGAGAAAGATATTTTTGAACCAGAATCTTTTCTTTAAGCTATTATTTACTGTTTTAGATATCATTCTTCTTTCTATGCAAATTGAACATTTTAAAGAAAAAAGCAAAGTGTTTCTACTTCTTTACTGTAAAAAAAAAAAAATCTAGCTTTTACAAAGAGCCTTTTAGATGCATATTCGTTGATTAAGACTTTTTTTTTTTTTTTCCCTGTTACAGAACTGTATTATCCTGGACATATCTGCTTTTGTTCTGTATGCTTAGTTATCAGAACAGAGAACAGTGAAGTACATAGTAATCAAAGTATGTAATAAAAATATCTGAGCAAAAGCATCCTCTGTTACCTGGCTGTTATAGTATGTCATGCCTCCAGATTATTGTAAAGTAATTGAGGGTTGAAACCTACTAAGACATATTACTAAAGCATTTCCAAGGAGTGTCCAGATAGGTCAGGCTCCTTGTTCAATAAAAGGGAAGATACCTATGTCTGAAGCTGGTAATACTGAATTCCATGAAATTTCCATATGCAAGAACAGCTGAGGACTAAAAGGGTGTGCATCTGCAAGAGAAACAGCCAGAGAGCTGAGGTTTTGCTCCTACCCTTTGTCTTTCAATGTGACAGTAAATCTGAAGCTAAAAAGCATTTTCAGGATGTCTTCTTGGGGTCAAGGTAGTGGGAAAAAGAATTTTAAAGCAAGGTAAAAACAATTATTTGGATGAATCTATTCTGGGGAAAAATAGAAAACCTCAACTCCCAACAATAAATACATGGAAATCTTTTCATACTAGAAAGATCCATTTTGAATAATAATTGTTAGATGAAATATTCAGCCATCTCTACTAGACACAGCTGAGTTGCAAAATCTCATGATAGACATAGATAAGAACAGCAGCAGACCTTTGCAGTTATAAGTCCACTACAAATGCGTGAAATATATCTAATTTGCCCATCTGTGTCTCCTAGTAAAAGGAATCAGACTTTCCAGAGGTGTGTGTCTTGTCTAACAATCTCTTAAATGCTGGCAAAATGGAAAGACCAACAGTAATTTTAAGAAGTCTTTGTGGACTTGCAAAGTGCAGGTTACCACTGTGTGAAGCTCTGCATCTATATCTTTAGGATCTCTTTTCAAGAAGATCCTTCTTGTCTGAAGGGTTGTATATTGTCAGTTGACTTGAAAGTAAGTTTGAAATTCACATCAATTATAAATAGTGTAATGATGTGCAGTTTTCTTTATTGTATTTGCATCAGTCACCAGCTCTTATGCATTTTCATTAGAAGATACTAAACATAAAAGCTTAAATAATCCTCTCATGTTTTATGACTGATAGCTGCATGCAGCTTGCTCAAAGGTCAAGTATCCTTTCCTTCTCATTGCTCTTCTTTACAAACCATTCCCAAAGAAAGAGACTTTTGGAATCAGCTTTGTGTTGACCTTGTAACCATTGAAAATAGCATAGGCCCTGCAGGACCAAAGAATGCAGTGAAGTACGTTTTTGCAGGCAGCAGCCGTAAAAACAAGGAATGTTAGTATAAAAATGTGCCATGGTGCAGATTGTGCTCCTGCTGCTGTTGAGCAACCACGAGGCAGATGGGAGACTAGTGCTTGGCTTGTAGTATTTGTTCTTCACATGCAAAACAGTGAAGCTGGACTAGAGGGGAAGGCAAAGACATAATAACTGCTGATTCTGCTCTGTCTGGGTGAAAGCAAAGAGCAGAGTCCGTTCATGTGTTAATTAGCCCCGGAGAGAGCAAAGGATGGGTGTGGTTGTAGGGGAAGGAGGGCAGAAAGGGATTATTAAAAATAAAGGTCAGTATAAGGGATCAGCAAAGAGACAGAAAAGAGGGGAATGAAGAACAGACGGAAACAAGGATAATAAAGGCTAAAAAATACATTTTCGTCTGTGACTACATACTGTATTTTCTTTATGGATGCCTCCTATCCTGATGCTGATAACTGTGAGGCGTTTTGAGTTTTTCCAAGTATCTGAATAGCTTAGTGCCAAGAGCAGGATCATGAATAGGTTCATGCCCTGACCTTTCTGAATTCCCATTTTCCTGTCTAATGACATACCTTGCAAGAATCTGTCCAATTTATACATAGAATGTGACTGCTTAAAAAAGGCAGAAAAGAAGAGAGACAGATAATAACGACTGTGCACAATGGCATATTTAAATCTGTTCAGAAAGAATAGCAGCTTGAACGAAAGGTGTGTAAGCATGAATGGAACACAGCTCCCTGAAGGGCTTTGATTGACATGCAGATGACAGCCGATGAGCCTTTCAGCCAGCACACTTTCCATGGGCCAGAAATTAGACATACTGGACCACAGCTTGAGAAGTGTCACTGTTGTACAATGACCTATATTTGATGTAATGAATTGCATTATTTATTTACAAGCCGTTCCTCAAGTCTTGTCTTTAAAAGGCTCAGGGGCTGTTGGATCTCTTTCTGCACAGGGCTTTTCTGAACTGCTGCGGTTGACAGCAAGCAGTCAATGTTTGCCGGTAGTTATCACGTGGTGGCGTCTAAAATACAGCACTGCAGTTTTTGTTTGTGCTGGGGTTTGGAGATTACAGCAGTGATTCTGTTTACATAGAGCAATACTGTTTTTTTCAGCCATGAGGTTTGTACATAGAAGGGAAAAAAATTCTCTTTATAGAGAGTGGTCCTGTGTGCAGAGTCCCATGCTCAGAATTAGATTATTGTTGATGAGCACAGATTAAGTCCAGCCATTTGATTGAGGCTGTGTCTAGTAGAGATGAGCTGTGATCTTTCTTGTTTTGGTTTGATGTCAGTGCTTAAACGTGGTTGCCAACCATCAGGCGTTCAGCAGACACTTCATGTATGCCACTGACTGCTCTTAGATGCAAACTTTTTTCTTGGTCTGCATGCAGTTGGATGAAGACTGTGATTTTGTACACTTTAGCAATATATATAAAACAGAAAAGTTCTGAGTGTAAACTACCTTCTATTGGAAAGATAGCAATGGGATTTAAAACTCCTGTTCAAAATTGTGATAGGACACAGAAAATTAAGCAGTCATACTCCTACATCTGCTGATCTTCCTTGACTCCCTGGAAAGATAATGTGTGTAGTTTTCAGCAGTGCTCAGGTCAGACTGTAGGTTTGCTCTTGCAGTAATGTGTTTTTTAAGCTTCTGGAAGAAGTGTAAAGTGCACATGCCCATCCCTAAAGACAATGTGCAGCTTCCGTGCTTTCTCTTTCAACAAAGCTATTTTCCTAAGGGACCTAGGAAAAAGTCATTTGCTACATTATTTAAGAAATATCTTGTTTACCTTCATTTTTTTTTTTTCCTGAGAGCACCGTTCTTTTAAGAGGGGAGTGTTTCATAATCCTAGAAAGTGGAGACTAAAAATTTAGCACTTCCTGGTTGTGCAAACAGTTTTTATGCTCTGCTTTGACTCACTGTAAACCAGTATTGTAACTGAGCAAGGCAATGTACCTCAACTATTCATTGGAGGACCTTTCTTCTGGATACTCTGCAGCCTCTGGTCCATGTTTGCTTCCCATGGCATTACACTGGAGTATTTTGATCAGGCTAATCATTCTAAAATCAGAATGGGGGGATAGGTAGGATTGGGTGCAAGGGTTTCCATGGTTTCCTGGGTTTCCTCCCACTTTGTGGGAGGTGTTCAGAGTGGCTTGGAGGGATGAAGATGGATAGCGTCTGACTCACATGTCATAGAATCATGTTTTGATAACACAGAGGAATGTAGGCAATAGGATTGTAGGCAAAGAATTTGCGTTTAACCAGCACATGGAAGCATGCATGTGAAACTGAGGTGCTAATATCAGGGACACTGTTGGTTCCCTATGGAAGGAGCTTGTGGATCTTCTCTGGCATGACTGGATATTGTGAGAGCATAGAATATCCATGGCTATTTGTGAGAGACGGAGGAGAAAATAGTACCTGAATGGGATATCTTAGTGCCTAAAGTGCTGAAGGCCAAAATTTGTTCTTTCTTACTACAGCCAGCATATTTAATACTAGTAGATTTTGCAATTAGTAACAGTATTCCTGGCATTGCAGTAACAAAGTGCATCTAGGGGACAAGTATGTTGTAGTATTTTTTTCCTCTGCTGTTGCTCTGTTTTGGATGGCCCTCTACTTCCATCAGTTGGAGGCATCCTTTCCTTTCCTTCTACTCACTTTAAAAACAAACAAACAGACAAACAAAAACACCCAACAAACCCTCAATCCTCTCTCTCTATTTTTTTTCTCAACCCTTTGATTTTTTTTTTTTCTCTCTACTTACTCAATTAAGAAGCATGAAATCTTGATTGGATTCAGGCCCCCTTCAGAATTACTTCTTGTGCTCTTGGGAATTAGTTGAAAAGAGAGAGCGAGAGGGAGGTTGTAACTCTGCTTTCTGTGTTGGGGCTTCAAATATTTGGATATGTTTTCTTTGGTGATATACATTTCTCTCTTTCTTTCTCTTTCCATCTCTGTATCCATGAGTGTGTGTGTGTGTGTGTGTACACATATATATAGATACCTGTCATGGATCTCTACAGGCCTAAGGGTCTGTTGGACCATGCATAACATTATCACATCTGATGCCCTAACTGTTCTGTTTTACCACCTTGTTATTGATGTTGCCAGTCATGAAGAGGTTTCTTTCAGCATGGTTGAATTCAGCGGCACAGTTAGTCTCTCACTGGAAATATCTGTGTCACATTATCTTCCCTCCAGATGTACTTAAAGTTTCTTTCATTTTCATGGCGTGAATCCCATTTTGTCATCTGGCAAGACTCTTCTAGCCTCAGTTCCTGAAATATTAATTCCCTCTGGGGTTTGTAAAACCTCTAAATAAATATGGCCTGCACTTTAATTAACGTGATGTTTACCAGATCTTTATTAAAAGTGAAATCAGAGCAGACTGACGGCTAACCTTTATAGGTGTTCACTCAACAGTTTTCCATTTTGTCTTTGCCCTTTGTTCACAATTCTTCAGGCAGTTTTTGGTTCGTATAATTTTCCTTGAATTGAATATTTGAAGCAATATATGTATCGACTTGGTCTGATATGCAGGATTTTTTGTGTGATATTTAGACAGCAAGACCTAGTGCTATCAGATTTCACAGCAATGGGCTAGGAGCAGTAATATATGTGGGTGAATCAGTGTGCTGGTTTTAGGTCTAATTTTGTTATTTCTTTCCAATTTTATTTTTTGAAATAGTGGTCATAGCATTGTTTTCTTCTTTATATTCTGCTCTGCTAGTGGCTTGTGATCTGTTACCTTCCTGAACCGTAACAGATAAGCAGATGACCAAATTAAGCACTGTACACTTGGGGTTTCCCAACAGAACCCTATCTAACCTGAGCAAACAACCAATGAGCTCTGACAGTTTTGATGTGAGGGGACAAAATCGATGCATGAGATTCATTTTAATGAGTGCATGCCTTACTGCCCAGAATGCATTATACCATACAGCTTTCACCTATGTATGTGGTTTAGTTGCACTCTGAGAGGGGTAAAATGTCAAAACTGCCACCAGCCATGATATTGATCTGTATTACTGTTATTTTTAATGCATCAAGGAGACTCCTAACAAGCGACATTTGTAGGAAACAAAAAGAGGTATGTGTTGTACCAGCAAACTGACTTCCAGTAAAACGTCACTGTACAGTACAACGCTATCACAGTGGATAAACCTGCAAATTTTTAGAGCTGTAGATGACCATATAGATGCTCATGTGTTTTGTCTTCCCTGTTGAGAGTCCAGTTATAACTGAAAGGTTCATTAGAAGAATGAATCATTATAAAGAATTGTAATGCCTACATGGTAGATCTTTGTTGCATTTGCTGTGACGTCAGTGTCCTATCTCTGTTGCTTCACCTGGGCTGCTAAACTGTAGGGGCATATTTTAATATTAGTATGTATATTTCCTCTTCAGAGGAAGTTTATGATGAAGGCCAGGCAATCTTTTAGTTAGAATCAAGTGAATTTTTACTGTCTGTGAGCTGATAGGTGAGCTCAGGCTGTGTAACTGTACTGTGGTTGCAAATGCTCTGCATTGCTGCAGCAAGGTGGTGGATCCAAAGGCTAAACATTTTTTGAAGTAAACAGTGTCTGTCTTTGGTTTGCTAGAAAAGTTAAAGCTAGTGAATTTCTTATGAAAGTCAGAGTACAGGAGAAAAGAAATTGAACTGCTTAGATGTTCTTTTTCCCCAACCATAGTTGCATTACAATTGCAATTAGAGATATTTTTCATGGCAAAAATAGTCTCGCAGTTTGCTTGTTCATGTTTGATTGGTTTGAAATAAACTCTCCATGTTTTTACCATGCACTCAAACACTGTTCTTGTTGAATGAGTGGAAATGTTTACTGCAGGCCACGGAGACCAACATGATGCCATGCTTTCAGCAGGCGGAGTAGTGTGATCCGCACAGACCTGTCAACAAAAGCAGGTCAGCAGGACTGAGCAAGAAAAAAAAATCAATAAATCTTTGAATTAATCATGCAGCTGCCAGAGAGAATTATGGGTGCATGAAATGAAGGACGTAGGTATATATCTATGGCAACTTATTCTTTCTTGCCTCAGTGTGTCCTTTTCTTTTTCTACGCCTGCAATTTCTCCCCTCTACCTCCATCTGAGCAATCCTGTATTTATTCCAATACCATCATGGAATACTCACTGCTCGTTTTAAAGTGACTCATTCAATATGGATCACAGAAATCCCTTACTGTTTTCTCTCTGCACTGCCACTTTTCTCACTGACTTTTGTGTGCACTCAATATGAATTAATACAGGAATTTCACCTCCACATAAAAATAAGATTGCACATCTTGTGCAGTGAACTGGATGGAAGACAACTGCTGCTTCGGTGAACAGAAGAGTTAAAAATTCATGCCTGTGCTGCTGATGTCTCAGGTGAGCGGCCGTGCTCCTTGAGGCCTTCTGCAGCAGGATGGTGGAGGTTGAGCCCTGACCGAGATGGGGCTAAACCCATGGGCCAGCTCCCCCTCCCCAGGGCCAGGTCCCATCTCTGCCTCGCAGGCAGCCATGGTCAATAAACATCTTTACCAAGGTGGAGCATTTTAAACCCCGATCTCTGAAGCTGGACCACAGTTGGATGCAACCATGAAGAAGTGAAAGAACAGCTCAGGAGGGAGCAATCTGACACCAGAGGCATGCCTGAGAGGGCTGTGAGGAATTATGAATTAGGAGATGCATCCTCTTGGTATATCTTTGTGGTTTCAGCTCTATGCTTGGGTTTCATTCTCTCCTCCTCTGAGGGATTTATCCTTCATTGTGGTGCCCTGGAGGGACTCTTCTATATAGCCTCCCTATGCAAAACTTTGGTGTTTTACTGTTGCCCTGCTTCTGGATCTGGTAGTGAGGAAGGCTGGTGAAATTAATATCTTTAAATCCTCACTTGCTCTGAAGACAATGCTCTCCTGTCCTCCTCTGTGCCCAGCCAAACTCTCCAGCTGCAGAACTTGGTCGTGCTCCACCACAAGGATGTCTCCTTGGCTCTCTGCCCAGGGATCGAGTCTGTGTCTCATCCAGCTGGGGAATAGCCTGGTACTGGATGCTTACTTTCACTGCAAATTCAAATTCATTTTCCTCTTTTATCCACGGCTTTCTTTTCAAATAGATTGTGATATTCATAAAATCCCCAAGAACAATTACCCTGCTACTTGTGGAAGGTCAGGGCAGCTCTGTTCAGGGATTATGTATTCCTGCAGGGAAAACAGAGCTGACATACAGCGTTCTTGTTTTTTTCAATTACACGCCTAGGGAAATTTTTTTTCTAAATATTTTTCCCCCCTTCTCCATTAAAAGAGAGCACCAAATTCCTGACACACTCAGAAAATACATTTGTGTTCAGCTGTGAGACTGATTTTTTAATTTTTGAACTAACAAAGAGACAAATAGATTATAATTTTCTAGGGGCAGAGATTTTTTTTTAATGCCCTCCCTTTGTAAAATGTCCTCCCCAACTGCATCTAGTTAAATATTATTGTCTAATAAACACATTTTATTTTAAAGAAGCATAACCCATACAAAAGTAACATTTTTTTTCTCCTGATATTTTTTTCTGCAAGTGATCCTCCAGGTACTAATTGAATGATAACGATGGAAAAAATATTTCTCTCTGCTTTTTAGACTTGCATTTGTTTTGTGCATGTAAGAATGTTTTGTCTATACTGAGGACTGAGAGTACTCCATTTTCTCTTCTGATCTATTACGTTTTTTCACACAACGTGGATGAGAAAAACATTTTTTTTTAAAATAAAGTATATTTCTAACGTGAAAAAGAAAAAAAACATGAACTGAAATGCTGACACTCACTTCTGGAAATGTATAGCTATACTGTGAGTAAAACTGATGCCTTAAAAGTATAAAATAGGATGCAGATTTTTTTATTTTATTTTATTTTATTTTTTTTAGGATACAACAAAACAGAAATATCCTATATGAAGAAATACTGGTTGTAGTTATTATGTTCTGAAAGCAAATCACTTCTGTAAAATAAATCATCAATATGAAATTTCAGTGCAAATGTCACAGCAAGTATAACAATCTTCATATTTATGCATAAGATAATTTAAAATATTTTGAGATCATAATGTATTTTTCTGAAATCTTTTGCAATTTGTTCTAAATTATAAGAAAATATGGAAGCAACTGCTGATGTAAATGGAGAGGTTAGGTAAAAGAAAGTAGTGGAAAAAAACAGTAAAAACCCCCACAAATACTAACATTCTATTATATTTAAATGCAGACATCTTGTGGAAGAATCCAAAGAAATAAGGGGATTAATGATCTACGTAATCCTTTTTATTCACGTAAATGTTTTTGAATACATAAATATACTTGATATCTTGAAATCTTTTTTGCTTTTTACAAGTAAAACATGGATTTTCTTGGAAAATCCACTTAGAGCAAGAGAATCAAAAGTGTTCTTTTCAAAGTGGATGTTTGTTACTTGCAAAAAAGCAATTTCAGGGCTGGGAAACAAAAGCGTCCCCATAAATAGGAAGTAATTGGATAACGTATGCTGTGCTACAGCATACATCTAGCACCTTTATACGAGTGAGAAAAAGAGAACCCCTCTAAATGTCACTGCCGAAAAAAGACTTTGTGAGATGCTGTATGCATTTGCAGAAGGGATTTAGGAAGAAGTTATTCACTAGATTTTGCTTTCCTTCTCTTTCACATGTAGCCTTTGTTGCATGAGCTCTGTTTGTTGATAGTACTTTGCATCTCTGTGAATGATTATTCATAGCACTTTCTGGAGCTTTTTTTTTTTTTTTTTAAGTGTCGAAGAAATTGGGTATCATGAGCCCTGTAGAAAATCAGAAAAGTTTGTATTTCTGCCTGTTTTGGAATCTCTTTTCCCTTATGAGAAACTCAAAATCTCTTTGAGTTAATTTGAATTTTTACCCTCATTTTACATACAGGGAAACGAAATACCAAAGAAGCTTCGAGATTTCATGTTACTCATGGAGGCTGTTGTGAAAGCTCAGACGGGATCTCCTAAGCATAGTTCTTTACTTGGACTCATACTTTCTGTTTCTTCCCAAGTGCTGTAATAGTAAAAGGTGCAGATTAAGTGTGAATGAGGTTTTTAGAAACCCTTGGTACTTTGGTGAGAATGTTTTATATTCCCATGAATAAACCCCGTATCACATGTCCTCAGTGCTTCAGATTTATGGAGCTCTTAGTGCCTTGGACTGGAGCTGCCTGTATGAGATGAAGCTCAGTGAGAGAGGTGGGTTTGGAAAGCATTGCTTATAAATGTAGCCAGTTAAAAGAAGATGAAATCTTTTGCCTTTGCTATGTCATTTTCATTTAGATTTATTTTCTTACTACATCTGATACCTAGGGATAAATCATTGTAAGGAAACCACAGGAACATGGAACCATAAATATAAATGCCCTAAATTTGTCAAAAAATAAAATAAAATAAAAATTGAACTTTGTTCAGTGTTTCAGACCAATGAAAATTATTTGCATTTAGAATCAGAAATATCTTCTCCTTTCCTGTCTTAAAGAAGATTTTTTTTTTCTTTCTTTATAGTGGTTGATGTCCTTTGGAGGAGACTTGTGGAATTTAAGGTCTATCTGAGTTAGCTGCATTTTTTCTGTCAATTACTGTGTTAGGAAAAATGTGTACTTGCATGGCTAAAAACAATGTCTTCCTGTAGAAAAAGTCATGTTCTGCCAAAACAAAGAAATAAAAAACTGCAAGGAATGCAGGAAAAACCCACAATTTTTCATTTAAAATATTTTGAAAATGAAATATTTTCCTTTTCCCATTTCAAAGTTAAAACTGTCTAAAAGCTCCTCGTGTATTTTTATAGGGGAAAAAAATCTTAGGACAAAAAATTTGCATGATTTTTGGTTGATTGCTTTGTTCCATTATCAATGGTAGAGTGTGTTGTTGTTGTTGTTGTTGTTTTTTGTTTTGCTTATTCGTTTGCTTTTGATGTGCTGCTTATTTTTCACTTTCTTCCATGAATTTCTGTTTTGGGAAAAGGTGTAGTGAGTATTTGGGGTTAATTTAAATAAAATACGGATGCTAACAAACTCCGTAACATTCACGTAGGATACTTTCTTTGAAACAAAATTGCCAGAGCTCAGAAAAATTTTGTGTGTAACCATTAAACTGCACCATTTATCTGAGCTGCTTTTCTTAAATAAAATCAATGCTATTTTTGCATTTCCCTAATGGGAACCTATTAAACTAAGTACACAGGCATTCTTAACCTCAGACACATCGCAGGGGCAAGTCAGTACTGGATTCAATCCAGCATATTAATGAGGAACATTGAAATACATGATCCTGTGTCTGGGCAGTTTGGCTACTGGATTTAGAAGCACTTTGTTGATGTGCTGTGTCACATCAAGATGCCAGTCTAGAGGATAATTTAAACCCTTCCCTCCCTAATACTCCAACAGGTATCTCTTTGCCTGCTTGACGGTTATTCGGAGCACCTTTTAATATTTCTGTTCAGAATTCTTGTCTTATGGAGCTCACTGATGGCCATAAAAAAATAAATTCTGGGTTGAAACTTGGCTTCACATGACTTTAAGTTGAACGATGAATGATCTGTTAGGCCACTGAAAATATATGGCCTTTAAAGTCAATAGGGATGGGAACTGTAAAGCAGTTTAGGAAAGACTGGTTGTATGAATGTATATGATGTGAATTGAATGGAGAGGGAAACTAGAAGAGCAGGGGAAGGAAAAGTGATTTATATTTATCCTGATTTGGGAAGTGTATTTTTTGTTCGCTTGTTTTTAAGAACAAGGAATAGAGCAATACAGTTTAGAATAGAACAGTAGCAAAATGTATAGGAGAGATAAAAGCCAATAGACTGCAAGCAAAAATAAGACACCTTTTTCTACTCACACTGCAACAGGTATCTCCTTAGTTTTCTATAACGTCTTCCTAGAAGCGTTGGGAAGAGACTGAGGAGAAAGTGGTTAGGCCAGGTCTCAACATAACCAGCTGCTTCTGACACTTAGTCCAAATGTTTCCATCTGTTCCTAAGAGAGAATGTTGCCTTCTATGTCCAAAACACTGTGGAGAGTTCAAAACGTGACTGTTGGTGAATTGGAGGAGCTTCAAATTGAAGCTGACTAGTTTTTCAGTTGAAAACCTTTCACTGAAAACTTTCACATTTAACATTTCATGTTTTCA
>VXAA01001381.1:35904-50714 GCA_013399115.1 Anseranas semipalmata
TATATATATATATGTATATATTTAAATCCTCACCTCCTTTTTCTCTCCTCTCCCACAAAGCCTTTCGCATTTTTTTGTTAGCATAAAAGTGTGAATTTAAGCAAAGGCATTTTTGTGGCATCCCCCCCACCTCCCTACCCCTCCAAATTAAGAATGTTTTAAGAAATTGCATGATGTCTGCAAATGGGAAGAGAGGGTTTGTAAAGGAAGAAGGATGGGGGGAAGAAACTGTACACGTATTCCGTTGCATTCAGTAACTGAAAGCTGAAGGGAAAAACTGGGACAAAATCAACAATTCTTTCTCTCTGTGGGTGTGTTGTGGCTGGGAGAGAGACAGTGGGGAACAACGCTGGAGAGGAGCTGAGCAAAGCTTTGTGAGTTATTTCCTTTACTGATCTCTGGTAGCCCTGTGCTGTTGTTTTATATGTCAGTTTGTGCTTTCTGGGTTTAATTGTTTGGGAAATCTTTGACTTCTACGCCTATCTTATAAATCCTAGGCAAAGGGGTTAGGGTGTAATATCCAATCAGTAAGAGAAGGAAAAGAAGGAGCTAAACATGAGTTTCCGTTCTATTTTTTGGCAACTTTTCATCCAAAGTGATCAGCATGCCTCTATCTAAAAATTTCTAAAATAATAAAATTCAGTTGAAACAAAAATGCTGAAACTAGTACATCCCCTCAAAATACTTAAACATAAGCATAGACTCAAGCAATTGAATAATGAGCTGTACTATGCACTTTAAAAAGCTGCTTCAAAGCGTTATTGCTTGGTGTTCTGTTGAATCATCGTGTTTCATCAATAGGGCTTAAACTGATAGTGTGTTGGTTTGATCTTCCTTTAGTCATTATGACCCCTATCACTTGGAGATAATTGATAACACTATTACTGCCATTCACAGGCAGGCACTGAAAATTATCATTTGCATTTATCGCCATAAAGGGGTACACCATCATTAAGAAACAAAGTGTCAAACACTCACGTGAAAACCTATCTGTTGATCACTGTAAACCAATAACCAATACGGTGGCCTGTAAAGCAGGTTCCAATTATAGCCCCCCTGTGCAAGCACTATAGGCNCCCAAACCCTTCAGAGAAGACACAGGAGTGTGTCCATTTGTTCTCCAAAAGGTGTCTTCAGCTGCGTCCTGGCAGCTGGAGGATTGGCCCTTTGGAAATGTCAGGCTCCTGAGCAGAAACTGCATAGTCTTGTGTGGGCACAGGGAGTACCTAGGGCTCAGGCCCTGTGAAGGACTATTTTCTAATTGATGTTTATTTAGTCAGGCAAATTTTGGTTCTTGCAGGCAAGGAGCTGAGGTGACAGCAGAGCATGCCCTCAAAATGTTTATGATCTGTTGTCTTTATAGGCCTAGCACATGAAAAATTATAGGGTTTCCATTCAGATTTGTCACCTTGGGTGGTGGTTATCTGAGGGATGTTAATCTTGAATATGGGGATAATTTATGGATGGTAATATAGCATTTATACTGCAGCCTTCAGAAGGGTGAACTCCACCCTTGGAGGAGTGCTCACCTGTGACACAACCCTTCCAGAACTCCTACAACAACCACAGGCGGGGGTGGAAAAGGCGAACAGAGTTGTACTTGTTTCAGCATCTGTTGCAGCTGGCTACTTCCTTCCCACTATCCTGCCTTATAACTTTTTCTCACCCCGGTGTTAGATGGAGTCGAATCGGTAAATACCAAGTCAATCATTTTGAAGAAACCTTTTCATTGCTTCCCTGCTGATGGGTTCTGCTGAAGCCTGCATCTCTGAACATCTGGCTAAACTTTGGGAAATGCCTTTGTAATATGGAGAGCAAAGCAATGGAGTAAATTTCAGTGAAGATATTTGCCAGCACTAATGATAGAAGGGCCTATTGGCTGAAGAGCCCTGCAATGGAGCAGCTGTAGCTCAAAATAAGCAGCAGCTATCATGGCCCTCAAGTGGCCTGTGTTAGCCAAAACGTAGATGTTCCTCTGCCTAGTGGTAGGGTAGATCAGCCCTGTTAGACATATTTGCCGAATGAGTTCCCATGTCTGTTTTTCTTGTCAAGATCCAGTAAAACTCAAGATCCTCAGACTGGTGCTGCTTTCATGTTGCATGAGCAGTCTCAGATGCTTCTGCTCTTGGACCCTCATGTAATAGCAATAGTGGCAATGACTCAGTTTTTCTAATAATAAGCAGACTTTTTCATTTGATTTTCTGTAATTGGAAGGATGGCTGTAAAGTTATCTTAGAACACTTAAAAAAGACAAAAATAGTCAGCCACCTTCCCCTTCCTTCTTGGACACCAGTGCAGATTAGTTCTTGGATGTATGAAACATTGAATTTGCAGAAATGTGCTAATGTTGTTATGATAAATCACGAGCATCCTTCAGTGGCTCAAAGGATATTAAAATGTCACAGTGAACCAAATCAGCATTCTCATTCTTTACTCCTGTCTTTGAGGACACACTTTGCAAACTATGGGAAAAACAGGTAATTATGTCTAGGAATTAGGGGAACCAGAATATTGCTGTACTGCAGTGAACGATTAACAATATTTATCTCTCACATAAGGCTTTACACTTTTCCTATATAAATCTCTTCCTGTGCAGTAAGTAGTAATTCAGTAAGTGCTATCTCCATTCTGCACATACAGAAACAGAGACGATGCATGAGCATGGGATAAACATCTGATCTGTCTCAAAGCTTTTGCTAGATTTAAAGTTCTGCACTTCAACATCTTGGCCCCATGTTGTACAAACTTTAGGCCACATTTTCATAATGTTTCTCGTGGTAAGTTTGTGTTTTATGTTGAACTCCATATAGCTCTTTTGATTTTGACTCTTTGGGACTTTGCTCTGAATACTTTAAGACATGAAAAATTAAGAAATATCACATTTTATGTTCATACTCACATGCTCTCCCTTAAAAATCCTTATAATCTTGAGCAAGCTACTTAAACACTGCAAAATGCAATACAAGCAAAGGAACAAAGTATAAAACAGAAGCTTAACTGTGAGGGGGGGAGGAAGAGCTGGGCAAATTAAGGAAAAAAAAAGAGATACTGATTTTTGCCTTTTATTTATTTAACTTGAAAAATGTCAAACTAAATTTCAAGGATTTGTGAACACCGTGAAAAAATCTTTTGCTCTTAAAGGGAAGGGGTAACTTATGTTATGAATAAGAACTGGTTTCCGATAGCTCCTTTTGTCTGTAGCCAAAAGCCTGTTTTAGTAAGGTTTATTAGACTGGCAGAGAAAAACTTGAAGCCATTTCAAGTATTTGAAATTGGACTTCTGGCAAGAAGCTCCCCCTCACACACTTATTATTTGTTTAGTACTCATAATTTCAAAAAGGAACAAGCAAAATATTATTTTAAAAGACATGAAAGAGCAACTTACAGTCTAACAAATGGACCTACATTGTTTTTTAATTAGAACTGGCCTTTTGAAATGATTCTGTATAATTTAGAGAATGAAGACCTGTGAAAGACCACAGGCACAGATGATTTAAGGGACTTAAATGACTTGGATTTATGAAAGTAAACACTTTACAATACTAGTTGAAAGAACTGCAGCAGAAACAGAAAGCTATGATTTCAGTGTGTTGCAAGTTGGTAAACATTCAAGGTTGATGGCTTTTCTTTGAAGAAATGCTGTTACATGTTTTTTGACATTGTAGATTGCATGAACAGTGGCACCCAGTTTCGATGAAATTATCAGACTACAGATATCCATGCTCTTGGAAGAATTTCAGCCTGTAAATACAGACAATAAATCACACCTTTGATTAGCCTTCTGCTTGTTTAACATCCTTTATAAAAGCTATCCTGACTACAGGTTGAAGATCAAGCAATGCATAGACTAACAAATGGCAATGTTTACAGCTTTAGGTGTTTGGTATTGGCCCTCCTATTCTAAATGGATGACGTAGCTGCTTGCTTTGGGTTGTGTGGCTCCCTTTTCTGTCTACCTGCCTATCTGAAGAAAAACAGCATGTTCCTTCAGTGAAGAATAAGAAGCCTTTGGGGGATACTTGTGTAACTGAGGTCAAAACGTGTCCCTGTAGATGAGCATAAGTCTCTCTCTTCCTCAGAAATTTCTGTGATGATGGATGAAGCTAACTCCTGTGATGTGAAATTCTGAAACCTATCTTATATCTTTCGAGCAAAAAGCACCTACATCAGAAAGCTATTGTGAAAAAAATTGTCAGTTTGAGTTGGATTTTCCTCTTTACGTGTCTTGTTCTAAGCTGACTGTCTGTCTGGATGACATTCCAAAACAATGTTGCTGCCCTCTGAAAAAAGAATGTTATTGCCTTATAAGTACAATGATACAATAGAATAGAATAGTTCAGTTGGAAAGGACCTACTAAGATCATCTAGTTCAACTGCCTGACCACTTCAGGGCTAACCACAAGTTAAAGCCTGTTATTGAGGGCATTGTCCAAACATCTCTTGAACACTGACAGGCATGAGGCATCAACCACCTTGCTAGGAAGTCTGTTCCAGTGTTTGACCACCCTCACGGTAAAGAATTTTTTCCTAATATCTAGCCTGAACCTCCCCTGGCACAGCTTTGTGCTGTTCCCACACAACCTGTCATTGGTGACCAGAGAGCAGAGACCAGCGCCTCCCTCTGTGCTTCCCCTCCTCAGGAAGTTGCAGAGGTCACCTCTCAGCCTCCTCTTCTCCAGGCTGGACAACCCAAGTGTCCTCAGCCTCTCCTCACAGGACGTGCCTCCAGCCCTTTTACCAGCTTTGTTGCCCTCCTCTGGACACTTTCAAGGACCTTAACATCCTTTCTGTATTGTCGAGCCCAGAACTGCATGCAATATTCAAGGTGAGACCACACCAATGCTAACTATAGCGGGAAAATCACTTCTTTTGGCAGGCTGGCTATGCCGTCTTTAATGCACCCCAAAATGCGATTTGCCATCTTGGCTGCCAGGCCACGCTGCAGGCTCATGTTGAGCCTGTTGTCAAACAGCACCCCCAGATCCCTTTCTGCTGAGCTGCTCTTTAGAGATGTGGAATAGGAAAAGGAGAAAGACAAGGTCAGAGACGTGGTCCTGAACTGAATGGTAGGCAGTTTATTCCTCAAGTAATGCTGCCAGTGCTTGCACATGGGAAGTCATAAAAGACACTATAGTTGCTTAACTGTAGGCTTTGTGTTACCATTGTTTGGTAAAGCTTTTAAAGAAACTCTGCTGATGTCAATTAGGGAACTTGACATTTTTATCTATAGTGTTTCTAATCTAGTAGATTTAGTTGTCTTGATTTCACACCTGATTTCTGAAAATGTTGTGACGAGACAAGATCATAAAAAGCACTATAATATAATACCTGTTGACAGAGCTGATTAAGACTCTGAAAACAACAGAAAGTAAGTACCTTAGTATGTGTCAGAGGTCACTGAAAAAGCGTATTCAAGGCTGCTGATGTAAAGCAGCTAGATATTCTGCTATCTGTGGATGTTTTGAAGAGCAAGTTGCTCTTTAATGGCATCCTCTTTTCATTGGACTGTCACCACTGACTGCTCTATTATGTGTTCAATTATTATACATTTCAAAAAATATGACTTGTTCTGAAGAATGATAGTTAAAAAAAATTGAAACGATGAAAGTTTGGAAAAATGTTGTAGCTGTTACACAATATGCTAGCTGACTTTCCTATTATGAACCAAAGCAGCTATTGTAGAGGGCCTATTTTATGCAAAGGCATAGCTCTTTTCTTTTGCCTCAAAGGATAGATAATTTCTATTTTAAAAGGAAAGGATACACTTGACCTCCATAATCGTTTTGTGTTGGAAAAGCTGAATCACCCAGATTTAGAGCTGCTACTACCACTTCCTCTTCCACAAATGTGTGCATTACTTTTTACAAAATATGCTGTATTGTAGTTTGAGCACAACCAGACTCCACTTTGATAGGAAAATTTGCATTGGTTTCATACAAGGGGGAAAAGGAGAGCAGACAAGAAAAATAGATTAAGTATACTGAACACTGCAGTAACACATGGCAGTACCTGAATTGGTACTGAATTGGTGCAATGTCATACTAATATAACCTTGATGAACCCTGTGTAGTCTCCTCCTTAATGGAAATTTCAAATATTTCTTCCTATGTAAAAGTCAGGATAGTTATTTTTGTTTTGTTCAATTTCATGAAAAAGATGCATTATAAAACCTCCACAGGTACTTAGCAGTTGCTTTAAAACTGTGGCCATTGATCAGTGTGGAAATGAATAGTGACCTCATTTTGCAAAGTTTCTCAATAATTTTGCTGTGCAAGAAAAATATTTCCAGCAGTATTTTTTTCCTGTAGTTAAGCACGGGGACTTGTATTATTGTTCACCACAGAATACTGATGTAGACAAGTCGGTCCGTAGGCTTCAGCAAATGAGACAGTTGCCTCGGGCAGAGACTGCCAGAGGAGGCTAAATGTCCTTGGCCACACTCCCCATTTTCCCACAGCGTGGGAGAGTCTTGGGGGTGTTCGCAACAGTCTGCATTCCACCAGTATGTCTAGCACCAGGAATCCACAATGCAAACTTTTGCTTTTTATTATGTAACATAAAAGTGACCACTCCAGGTGCTGTTGCATGACAGAATGGTCTGGATGAGGACCATGAAAGAAATATCTCTGGAAATTTTCTTGTCTCCAAAGTCCCATAGATATTATCTTCTGCAGTTCCTCTGGCAATCCTGTATTTCTTTGTCCTGCCTTTAAGGAGCAAATGCAGTGTGCTGCTGCATCTCTGAGCTCAGCAACTGTCTGCCCTTTGGGAAGGGAGCTGTCGTATTGCTCTCTGCCGAGCAGACCTTGGGAAAAATTACGTAGCGTTCCTTACTAAAGATTGAGTGCCATGGGACTGTGACCTATGCCTGTGTGTGTGTATACGCATATAGGTAAAGGGAAGGCAGAGGAGAGAAAGATGAATGGGAGAGTGTTGCTATTAATTGCTCCCGCTCCTCCTTGCTGAAAAACGTGTACTTGCAGAGATGCTTCAGAAATAGGTGACTGCGACAGAATATGAGTGGGGACTATATGGTCTTTATGCTGCCCTTTGTAAATGGATTATTGCCTTCTGGCTGTGGTTTACTGTCACTAGCATGTTCAGCTTGTAAGCAGAAGGTAGTGCCTTCCAAGCAGTTGTCTAAAAATGGAAAATCTCTCTTGTGTATGCATATTTAAAAGGGAGATACTGGCTTTATTATGCAGACAGAACACACACAAAGGTAGACGGTGGCTTCATATAACTTGGTTATCTTTGAATTTTCCTTTAAACAAAGCAAGCAAGATTTGGAGCATATTTCTGTGTGGAGGTTAGAGAAATGTGTGTCTCATCTAATGATAAGCAAAGGACATCTGGTTATACCATCCATCAGTCTATTGCCTAAAGCAACAGATATTCAAGTTTGACATCTCTCTCTTTTGGGAGGGGAAGGAAGGAGAGGAGAGATAATAGACTGTTTTATCAAAACGCAGGAGCTGAAGTTGTTGGCTTTTTGTGCTGTTTTCCCCCTGAATTATTTCTAGTTGCATTTGCTGTGTTCACTGTTTGTGGACACTACATACATAGATGGTAATGTAATGCATCCCAAAAGATTATATTAAAATAATTCGAACATTAAGAATGTTTGAACACTATTTTTAAATATTTTTCTTGCTTTAAGTTACAGAGGATTCTTTATGTGAGCAGTTTATTTTTGTTAGTATTCCAAAAATATCCTAAAAGATAAAATTACTTTATTTAGACTTAAATATATTGGCAATGCTTCCCTAAATTTCAACATGGGTCAGAATGTCAGTCCAGATTGCTTATGATTTATAGTTGCTACCATATTGTTGATTAATTCACAATGTTCATACAGTATTGCTTATCTCATTGAAAATAAAAACCACCAGTAATTAACTACTTTACAGCTTCTTAAATAGTATTATGCATTACTAAAATATATGATTTTCTAGCTTCCTTCTCTTTGCCATGCAATCAGTTCATACAGATTTCTATTTTTTAATGGAAAATAGCTGTTGAATAGTTTTTTCTTCTTCTTCTTCTTCTTTTTTTTTTAATTTTCCTTCCCCTCTTCTCTCATTCCTTCACAAAATATTCAGGTAACATGTTACATTGTGACATTTCTTTCAGATTGTTAGTTAACGTCCATTTTAAAAGAGTCTTTTGACACAAAGAAAGTTGTTTGTTGCCTGGGTTCTGTTTTCTTTTCTTTATTCTTCTAATGAAGAATACCAGTAGAACAGGCTTTCTGGTTTTATATCCAACTCTTCGAACGCTTCTGGTTTATTTTTTTGACTTGCCTATTACAGCATGCTTTGTGTAACTTGTTTGAAAATGACCTTTAAGGAAGAAAATGTGTTTAGTATATGAAAAACAGTCGATATCTTCCTTTGATCCTTTTTTTAATTATAGGCTTGGACTTGTCTATACGGTACCTCTAGTGACTAGAGAGTTAGTCAAATTATTATGGTATAGGTATAAGCAACTGGAATTTGGCAAGTAAAGAGCTGACTTTGTTGGAATTGCTAAAACTCTCATTTTTTTTCAATCACTTTCCAAGTCTGATAATGAAAGTTCATGAGTAAAAGTTTCACTTAAAGATTCAAAATTTTGTATTTTTTTGAATTATTAAGCTTGAAGTGTTAAGTTTCTATGTATGAAATCTGAAATAAGTCTTTCAGGAAACTTAAAGTAAATTTAGTGTTGGGATAAAACATTTCAGAAAGGAAAAATGTATGAGGAGAAATTATTTTTATGAAGATAAAACAGCGGGAACAAACTGATCCTTTAAGAGCAGCATTTATTTTTTCTTTTAAGATGAAATCATCAATAAACCTAAAATGGTTCTTAATTGGAAGTTCTGCCTTTTATGGAGCCATTATTCCTCTATAACCCTGACATCTATGAGGGCCAGTACCCAAAAAGGGTAATGACCACTGAGCCAGTGGGCAGACGGTGTTGCTTGCTCCATTGGCAATTGCTGACTGGATTTGTTCACCCAGCAGTCTTTCTGCCAAGGGAAAGTGAGAAGTCTGTCCTGTTCAGAAAATTTCTGCTAGGCCAGTTCTTGCTGCCTTTGTGGATTGAAAGAAAAGGTACAAAAATGTTAAATGTTTCATTTTGTTTATTCACTAGGCATTGCTAAAGAGTCATGTGCCATCTGTGTTAGACAGAAAACCAAGAAATTTGCAATACTCATGCTCTGGAAAAGTCCTGTGCTTTCCATGGTATCATCCAGAGTGCCTTTGCTGTATGGGCATGGGAATTTAGAGAGCAGGAATCATTCTCCTGGAGGTACTGATAGGTATTATTAAAATCAAGAAGAAACTTTTCCTGCATGGTGATGTACGGTTGGAGCTAGTGTCAAGTACATGATGTTTGTGAGCCACTGCATTGAACATAGCTCCTCTCTGGGCCATTAGTACAGAGGCAAGGAGATGCCAGTGTATAAAATTGGTTGTTTTCAGTTTTGTGGAAGGTTGAATCAGAAATGGATGTCATTAGTTTTAAGGCATTTTCTTATGAATCTTTAGTGTAAAAGCATGTCTGCACACATAGAAGAAAATTTTCATTTGAATCTAAAACCTTCAGTGCCAAGCCAGTCTTGTTCATGACAGAAGCATTTTTAAAGGTCTTCTTGTTGACAGATAACTCATTTATTTCAGGTAAAATTTGTTTTCTGTCTGCCTATATCTTGGTGGAAAGGGCAAATACAAGTTTGTACTTGTGCATTTAATAGAACTGACTATGGCAATGACTGATCTGATAGTTTAGTAATAGATAAAATGAATCTGTAACTAGAGTTTTTATTGCAACTGCATGAATAATTAAATTTCTGTTCCATTTGAATACAAAACCAAATAATATACTTAAAAAAAAAAAACACAATATGAATCAAAATTACATTTTTTTTTTCAATTTCTTCTTTGTCTGGGGGACAGAAGAGATAGAATGCTTCCTGTGAATAGCACAAAATATTTCATTCACGTTGAAGCAAAACCTTTGTTTGCCCTATAAGTGTATTTTTAGCTAAAGCAATAAACTACAGAGGAATAAATTTGAAGACAACTGTTTGATCTTGTTATTTAAGGCATAGAAATATATAACTGTATATTGCATTCTTCAGAATTCAACTTCTTTTGCCTGTCCTTCCCCAAACAGTTATCAGCAAATGTCTTCCACAAGCTCAGACTGATTTCAAACCTAGTGCTATTTTGAATCATACATCTCAGCTTGGTTTCTGTGCACTAGAGGGCAAGTTCCTTAGACAGATGTCTGTCTGTGTCTATTTTTACTTATTTTTTTCCTATTTGTATAGCACTGATAGAACCATTCATACCATTTCTACTGTATTGAGCACCTAGCACTTTCTGCTATGGGAACAGTTTTATAATCATATTATGCTGTCCTATTTTGCAGATGCAAAAATTATAATAAGCAAAGACAAGAGCAAGTCAGTTTTGTTTTTATCTAGCACTTACTTGCTGTGGTGACAGGGATTTATAAAATCCCCCCAGAAGATAAGTAACTTAATTTCTGGCCCTTCAGAGCTTAATTGCTGCAGTTTAAATGCAAATATTATTATTTCTTTTATACTTAAATGAAGATGAGCATTTCAATAATCGGTGTTGCTGCTTGGGAAGCTGGGCTTTCTTTTTTTTCCAGTGTCTAAAGTTACAGAAATAAAATCTTGAAGGTTGGAAAATAGGTATTGGAAACATCCAAAAACGTTACTCTTACATGTACATTATGAAGTCATAGGCTTTCTGACGTATTTTGTGAAAGAGGAATGGTTTTCATTCATTTTATTTTCATGTTGACGTGTTTTGAAATGTATGTAGTCCACATTTTTTTTTTCACTTACACGTTTAAGCTTCTGAAAGTACAGCTTTTGTATTGATTGAGATGCTATTGAACTGTAAAAAGCTGGTGCTGAATTAGGTAGTGGAATACAGGTGTGTGAGGGTTTGTTGGTATGTGGTGTTGGAGGACTTTTTAAAAGCTTGATGCATTTATACAGGAATGAAGATAAAAAACGCTCCAGCTAGAAAAAAAAAAAAAAAAAGGAAAACACAAAGATAAAGATAAGCCATTGGAGAGGTCACATAATTGTATATAAAGTTGAGGCCTAAGTAATACATTAAGAATTAAATTAAATGACTTACAAACAAAATTCCACTTACAGCTTAGAAACTTGCAAGCTCCAGGTCAATTTAGGAAAGTCACTGGGTTGGATATTAGAAATTTGAGACTTTCTGAATAAACTAAAAATATCTGATTTCCAAGGGCAAATATTTTTCTGGATTGTGTTACTTATTTAATCAAAAATCATTTGAAAGCTACTAATATCTAGATACTCTTCTATGAACTTGAAGGTAGCAGTATCTAATGTGCTTATAATAAATATAAAGAGCTTAGAGGTACTTCATATTTAAGTAGTGCTGTTATATTTTTACAAATGCACAGCTATATTGGAAGTAAAAAGCTGGAACATCCAGGACCCAAAAAGATCCCTGAACCTTACAAATCTGTTAGCTGTGTGGGTATATGCTTAGCATGCCAAAGCAGTCCTGATTACCTCTAAGGGCAGCACTCAGTGACACTGGCTTGGGACAGATATTGGGTAGGTAGGATGGCCTTTCCTCAAACCATGGATCAGCTTTTTTGTGTAAGCCCATGATGAACCGATCAACATGATCATAAGAGAGGGCAACAAGTCACTTCCCAGCTAAAAAAAGGTGAGCTCCCAGTGTGCTCCAGCACAGGATGATGCTAACTTTGGAAGCTGCACATGGCTTTTTATCAGTTATTTTACTTTCGACCTCAGTTCAGCATCTGATGATTGGAACACTGCCAGTTGCAGAACTTGGGGCTCACTCTCTGGAGACGAAACACATTAGAAAGCTCATGGCAGGCATGAGTTAAAAGAAAGTAAGTGACAAAGAAATTAGACTATTTATATGTTTTTTTGTTTGTTTGTTTTTGTATAGAAAGTAGATTAAGACAGGAAATGGTATAAACCATGCACATTTTTTACAACCATGAATTCTGCAACCTCTTGCTCTGCATTGCAAAGTAACTCTGCCTCATGAGGAAGGTTGACCTGCTCCCAAGGCCTGTTCTAAATATACACTAGCCTTGAACTCTTAAATAATTTTTGTCGCATAATTAGAAATTCAGTTCTCACTTGAGATACCCTTATTGTTTACAATATAATTTTTTCTCTAGCTTTGCAGAAATATAAGGAGTAGGAATGAGAGAAAGGTACCTTTAAAAATGGACTAAGAAGAGGAATGGGGAAAGGAGGAATTAAAAGAAGGAAATGAGAGGAAGCCAGATGAAAGTGTGTTAGTAGCTGTATTTCTTCTGTGATACCTTCTGTCCCAGAGAATCTTAAAAAGCTTTACCAAAGATGTTCAAAGTAAAAATGCAAACTTTTATGCTAACCTCTGTATACGTAGGTGCAAAGGACTTCTCCTTAAAAGTCCTACAATCCATTTTAATTCCACACTGAGTGACAGATGTCCACCCAGAATTGACCTTATCTTTTTCATCTGCAAAAATAGGTTGTTTTATCCAGATCTGTTTTTCCAAAGGCACTGCCACTTCTTTATAGTTTGGATACACAGGTCATAGTTTTTATCATTCTGGTGTTTCTTGGTATGATTCTCGGAGTCCTGTGCAAAATACTCACATGGAGATGACAATCAAACTATGTGACATTATAAGTAATATTTTACAAACTAGTATTTTAGAAAGCTTTGCTAATATTGAGACTCCAGGAGAGTGTCTTCCAAAAAGATCCCACTTGTTACTGAAATCTGTAGAGTGTCTGTCACTACTGATTAGTGTGGTGCTCTGGTCGAAAAACAGGATCCATTTGGCTTGGGTACCACACAAAGACCAAACAGAAAGGAAGTACTAAAATCCCTTGTCTCTGTGGAGGGGAGTAGATGGGAGTATCAGCTAGGTCTGACTGGAGATTGCAGTGTGGTGCACCTGATGCCTCTTGCCTTAAATGAGCCAGTTCAAGCATTGGGTTTGCAGTTTAGGTTAAAGGAAGAGCAAATGATCACTGAGAGGAGACTTTTGGGTGAACCTTTGTGTTCCTTAGACTAAGGAGGAATCTCTGAAGGGTACATGGAAGCAGGGATCGGGGCAAAAAGGATCACAGAGCCCAAAGGAGGACAACGCTCCAGCAACATGATCATGGCATTTGACTTGAAGATATCTGGCATGGAGAAAAAGCAGGAATATTAGCCCTGAGCTTTTAATGAGGACTGTTGCAGGATGCTGATCAGAGCAGGTTGAGTTGAATGCAAGGGGAGAAGGCAGTAGAGTATCTGGTGTGGGACAGGAAGAGGGAAACTACAACCATGACTGCAAACAACACATTTGGATAGCTTTGGGATGAAAAGATCTCCAGATGGAGAGAGCACAGACTTTGTGGTTTGCTAAAATGGCAGGTGACATGCAGTTACAAGTAATTAACTGTAATTTTAAAAGCTGAGCTTGTGCTCCCACACAGAGTGGATGGATAGATGGTGGGTATTTTAGTGCATTCAACGTTAAAAAAAAAAAATATATATATATATATATATATATATATAAAAACTTATCTTGCCTTCACAAAATTAAATATTTTCTATGCTTTATAAAAACTCCTGCTACACTGCAGTAATTGCAGGCAATTAGTCGATCTCTTATTTCTAACTTAAGAAATTCTTACCTTTATTTTCAGAATTATACCAGCGTGAGGTAACTATACTGCTATGGTAGGATCACCACTGTAAAATATATATGCAAAGGTTAATAATGCAGATGGCCTAAAGGCAAGCTTCTATTTAAAATGAAGTGCTGATGCCAAATTTTATCAATTCTGTTTGCTTTGATAGAGACAGTGACAAAGGTATACAGGTACAGACAATAAGGAGTGTGCTTACACACTTAAATTTGACAGACTTCTCTGAGCATTGTTCCTACATTGAAATTTGTATCTTCAGAAACATTCATGAAAACAAATATTGCTCCTGCCTTATGTTTACTACTAAGTGCAAATATAAACCAAGAAAGATAGGAACACCTTTGAGCTTTTAAATCTCAGAAATTTTAGTGAAGGCAGATCTTCAGATCTTTGTGCAACAAAAGCTGTCTGCATCTGGGAGATTTTTTTTCCTTTTTTTTTTTTTTTTCCTTTTTTTCTTTTTGAGATCCTTCTTTTTGCCTGTGGAACTTTTCTTCCACTCCTGCTAGAGCTAACTTTAAGACAACACCCATTATTTTTCTCCCATATATCACTACTGTTATATTTTAAGAATTACGGATAACATGGTATGTGTTTTGTATTTTAAACTTGGAGAACAAATAATCCCCTAGGAAAGATCAGCTTTCTTCTGCTTTTTTTTTTTTCTTTTTTTTTTCCCCAGCCCTAACCTTCTACTCTCTTGTTCTTGTTGATGTTGAAATGCGAGAGCGTAAGGATGCACTTCATAGACACCTTGCCAGCAGCTAAATCTTGCTGGACATAGTGCTAGTCCTTTCTGAAATTATAGGATTTATGGATAGTTCTTGCAAGTTGTTCCTCTGATGTGTTGGCATTTGCTGTTGTTGTTCATTGAAAGGTGTGATCTCGTATGTAATTCTTTTCTGAAATTGCCTTATCTATAATAATGTAAGGAGCAGTGTATTAGATACATTCTGAATGAGAAGGTTTGAGTGGAATTCATAGGAATAGAAAACTACCTCTAAATATTTCTTAATATGGGGGCAGACAATTACTTTTTATGTTAATCTGCTTGAAGAATTTT
>VXAA01001381.1:50799-80741 GCA_013399115.1 Anseranas semipalmata
ACCAAATTCAGTTTGTTAACTACAGTCTAATGAAATGCAGATTCAAATCTTACAGTCCCTGTCCCATGCTAGGATCAAAAGAGCCTTAAAAATACTATTTAGAAATTTACTACTGAAAACATTCATTTGCTGTCAGGGAAAGTACGATTCATGCAGTTAGAATTAGGACACTTTAAAAAAAAAATAAAATTATTTATTTATCTGGTTACTGTGGAGAAATTGAGCCTGAACCTTTTGGAGGTTTGGAGTAGCCAACCCTTGCACATAACTGTGCATCCTCACCAAGTGACTTTTCCTTGGAATCACTGTATAGTGATAATGTTCTTCTGGTCCACCTGAAAGAGTGCTGCCAGGGGAATACTCTTTCTTATCGTTCTCCAAGGACATTGTCCAGTTTTGCGTCAAAGGAAGAGGTATCATGAACCTTTCACTCCCTCCTCTGTCTGCCTTCCCACAATTCTTCCTGCAACTGCTCTTCAGGGAGTTTTATCATCTGTCTTTATCCATTGAAGTCTTCATGGGTTAAATGTAGATATTCAAATACTCTTCAATACCACCAGTATTTGGCCACCTTTAGTCACACCAGTTTGGCTCATGTTGACATTTACCTCTCAACTTTCTGTTTCACTGTGTTATTTACTTCAGATCCAGTGTCTAGATCCTGGACTGAACTTTCTGCCCTTCCCAATCACAGTGCAAATCCAATCTGTTTGTGTGTTACTCTAAAGCCTTCCCCTGGCAAGTCTCCAACCTCCACCTTGTTGCCTGTGTTTCCAAGGTATTCAGAGGCAAATGATAGGAATGCTCTTTCTGCTCCCACCCTCCTGAGCTGCACACCTGGTTTAATCATTCTGTCTTCAGGCTGAGATGATGCAGCCAATCCAGGACTTTCATACTATCCCCTTTCACACTAATTCCTGTCTCATGGCTTAACACTGACAGCCTCTGAAGCAATGGCAAAACTGATGAATCTCCAGGAATGACATAGTATGCCCTGCTTGACCACTGTTTTAGAAAATTTAACTTGTGAGAACATTGGGTCCGTTTGCTATTATTCCTGGCAAAGGGACTAATGTTCTTTGACCCCCAATGCTTTGCAATCTTTCTGTTTTGTGTTCGTCATGGTTTTTGGTTGGGACAGAGTTAATTTTCTTCATAGAAGCTCACACAATGCTGTGTTTTGGATTTTTGATGAAAATAGTGGTGATAACACACCAATGTTTTTAGTTGTTGCAGAGCAGTGCTTGTACAGACCCAAGGACTTTTCAGCTTCTCGTGCTGCCCTGCCTGTGAGGAATCTGGGGGTGCTCAAGAAGCTGGGAGGGGACACAGCCAGGACAGCTGACCCAAGTTGACCAAAGGGATATTCCATACCATATGGCATTATGCTCAGCATTAAAAGCTGGGGTAAAGAAGGAGGAAGGGGGAGAGGTTTGGAGTGATGGCCTTTGTCTTCCCAAGAAACCGTTACGTGTGATGAGCCCTGCTTTCCTTGAAGTGGCTGAACACCTGCCTGCCAGTGGGAAGTAGCAAATGAATTCCTTGCTTTGCTTTGCTTGTGTGCGTGACTTTTGCTTTCCCTAGTAAACTGTCTATCTCAACCCACGAGTTCTCGCACTTTTACCTTTCAGAGTCTCTCCCATCCCACCTGGGGAGAGTGAGTGAGAGGCTCTGTGGTGCTGAGCTGCCTGCTGGGGCTGAACCACAACAGCACTTTACCTTGGTGGTTTTATTTTATTATTATTATTATTTTTTTGATAGCCAGATAACATACCTTACAGTTGCTGTAGACCTCCGACACCATACAGTTTTTTAAAAACTCTCTTAATTCCCAAAGGTACGTTAATTTTTTTCTAGGCTGCTGCTCTAGTTCTTGCATGTATAGTATCTGTTGATCTGTCTTTTTTTGATTTTTTGCTTACATTTGTGCCTCTGCACATCTCTTAGAGGCATCTCCTGGGAACCATCTTCTCTTTGTTCATGTTTTAGTCTTGAAATCAGTACTTGAATATAGCTGTATTTTACAGATTGGCTATTTTGCTATAATTAAGCTTCATGAATATGAAGATTCATGTAGTATTCCCATGGTGTCCTACAGTTAAGTTTAGCAGTAAGATTTTATCTCATCTCACTGTAACCCATTATCATGTCACTTTTGCTAAATTGTAACACTATAATGATTCTCAGGAAATGCAGAGTATGTACTTGCTAATTTTTGTTTTTATTTTTTAAGCCTACATAGATGGACTGCAATGGCTGTTTAGTGGAGAGTGGGGAGGGAAAAGGGAAAAAGGGTTGGCCAAAACTTGAAAGTCATTTTATTTACAACTTTAGCATGAGTTTGGCATTTAATAAAACCTATAATTGTAGATAGTGCAGTCTATTGAACAAAGCCATTGACTGGAATTTTTGAGCCCTGATTGTATTTTTAGGACTATTTCTGACTTTCTATATGATTGGTTTGGGTTGGTGTTCTTTATGTCTCTTTGCCTTTAGCCTGGTTCCACCTTGCACTCTTTCTCTATTTCCTTATTTATTTCCTTATTTATTTATTTTTAAAAGAGAGTAAAATTTTCACAGCAGCTACTGTCTTTCATTACATTCATATACACCACACAGTGCAAGCGACTCCAATCTCAGCTAGCTTTTAGGCAGCAGTATCACGTAAATAGTGATAATACTGGAAAACTCGAAGTATATTTGTAAAATGATTGTATACTTTCTGTATGATGGAGAAGTTATTAGTTCATTGATTCCAGCAGAAGACTAAATAGAAATAAATCTAAGCAAACTTTGAAACGATGCTTATAGTTGACTGAAGACCTCTGAGTTCCAACAAAGTCTTTCTGCATTCTCATTGATGGTAAAATCATCTTTGAATTATCTTTGTTGTTTTTGATATTCCTCTGCATCTATAACTGTTTGCTTTGCAATTTACTCTACCTGTAATTTATTAGTGATTATTGTAAGCTCTGACTTGAAAATCAAAAGCTTTGCAATACTCCGTTCTTTGGAAAACGTTCCTCACATTAAACTTGGCTGAAATCTGGATCATGTATTAAGAATAGCATTAAAGCTTAATGACTTGTGACCAAAGGTATGTTTTATTTGTGTTATTGAGAATGGGATTCCAAATTTATCCAGTTTATCCTGGGACATTTATGAATACGTTGAGCATAAATTTATCCTCTGCACAGGAGTGAATCAAACCCCAGGCAAAAGCCTGCATGATATCACGTTGACATAGAAAAAAAGATATTTTCTCTCTACCAAACTTTAAATGAAAATATAACAATAAAAATGAAAAGGGTTGAGAAATAGGCCGAAAATACTATGTCAAGTCAAAAAAAAAGAGCAGTGTTGCCTTTTTTATTGAGGTATACATCGTTACACATAAATTTGTAAAATGATACTGTATACATTAGAAATGTAGAATTTTATTCTGCTTTTCCATATAGAATAGTGACTTCAAAATTTGACCTTCGGCAGTTGCCTTTAACCTTGCCTTAACCAAAGTTAACTAGCATAAGAATAAGGAATCTTTCCTACCCTCTAGCCACCTTTTTTTTTTTTTTTTTTTTTTTCTCTCCAATAATATTTCTGGCTCAAAGTATTGATATAATGTGTTAAGAGATAATTATATATGTTTCAGGATAACTTGCTGATCAGTTTTATAACTTTCATCTGGTTTATATTCCATATGTAGTTCTAACTTTCAGCAATGTGCAATTGCGATGTATGATAGGGAGGTCTCATACTAATCAGATTTACTTATTCCCTCAAAATATAGTACAGAACATTAATTTCATGCTACTTCAAAATGTATTAGCCAAGCACCAATTCCATTCAGAATCACAGAAAGGCTGATCTGGGATTTGAAAAGAAAAAAAAAAAAATCCCTGAAAGATGGCAACATAATTTTCAGTTTTATGGAAGTAGGTCTTGTCAGAATGCTTGATCTTGCTTTTTCTTTTAAAATTGTTTTAATATTCAAAAGTATGCTAGACTGTGATAATGGACTGTAACATTAACTGATTGACTTACTGTCATGAAAGTAATTAAAACATTTATCAGCATACAAAAACTATATAGAACTTTCTCAAATAGTTTACAAAAAACACCCCAGGCCACATGATATGCCTCAAAAGTAACAAGTACCATGAGTCTCTTGTTGGCTCAGTGTCTGCCAATATATTTATCACCTGGAAGGAAACATGAAATGGTTCTCAGTAAATTACACAGGCAGTCTGAGGGCCTACATGCTAGGCAGTGAAGAAGGGAATTCTTGTGCTGACAGGGTGGCACTTGATAACATAGGACAAGTTGTGCACAAGCATGACCTAGAAGAAATTAAGCACTGGCTCCAATCAAGGGTTAACAAGCATTGCAATATTCCTCCATCATTTGGCTGTTTTAACATAACTGAACACAAGGTTGTGAGAACAACCTTAAAACTCAAGAAGGGAGGGGAAGAGTTTAGATGTCTGTTTTGCACTCTGTGTCTTAGGACAGCCCAATGAATGGAAGCTAGTGAAGACTTGCCAATGCCACCAGCCATCTAACAAACAACATTTGGAGGAAGGATTAACAATGGCGATCCAAATTAAGCAGAATAACTATGTTTGTCTTAGTAAAATAGGTTTCTTTGAATGCTTGAATCACTAGTGTGGTGAAACAATTAAGCTGCCATGAGAGCAAGTGAATGCTAAGTAGAATTGAGGAGATGATAGTATTTTGCATTTAGCTTTGTGAAACATGCAGCTGAATTCCATATTCTGGATGATAAAATGATTGAGAGAGTTTAGTAAATGATTTGGGTTCTGAAAAACTGTCCCAAAAGGAGAAACTGAAGGAGCTTGCTCTTCAGCTTCTTACTGATTATCTAGATGGAAATTATTTATTCTCAGCTGGTGAGTATTACCAATAGCTAGAAGGTCTGTGATGATAAAATGCAAAGGCTGAAGCTAGTTAACAATGACAGTGAGAATAAATGCAAGGTTTTAACAATGAAAAAAATCCTTTAAGATTTAACATTTATATCAAGGTGTAATGACTTGCAGAAAGATGTGCTCTAGCACAACCAGAAATTATGAGCTTGAATCACTGGGGTAAAGATATGATCTGTATTGAGACAGATGATTATTTCAGATCAATGGGTCTCTCTTAAATAAAATAATAATAAAAGTGTGCTGTCCAGGGTACTGAACATGAAAAACATTTTGTCATGCAATAAGATCTTGTTTAAAAACTTAAAATACAGAATCAATTTAATATAGAAGTGCACACTGAAAAAAAAAAAAGATACTTGAATCACCTTCCCATTGGTTAGTATATTTACTTCTGTGAATGTTGTTTGCTGTTCTGAGGAATGTTCAAGACATTCCTTGTCCCCTTCCCCCCTCCTTCACTCCATCCTTCCCGCCTTCCTACATGAGTGAGAATATTTGCTTCTGTGTAACCATTTGTCTGTTCATTGGCCAAGCATGGCAAGATGCATAAATTGTGCAAAACTTAATTTCAAAATAATGGCCTTATTTCTGTCCCAGTATGAACAACTTCTCAGGGACTGATTTTGATATATTATCCATGTCAGCTGTAAAGAAAGCTCTGTAGAGAAGAGATTGTCTTATCTGTCACGCTATATTAAAAATAGTTTTTTGTGATGTGAACTGGTGTTCTGGAGGGGTGGAATTGAGACTGTTCCACTCATTCTGCTCCTCTCCAGGTAAATTCTAAACTGGATTTCAGAAGTGCTGCTTATTTCTGAAAATATCCTTTTGAGACAGTAGTTTCTGCATGTAAGTCAGAACACAGAATGAACTCTTCAGAATGTTGCAGAATACAAGTGTTCTACAGTCCTGCATTTAATTTGCTGTGTCTTCTTGGGAAAGTAATAATTTTATTCTCTTCAGAAAAAAAAATTGTAAGAAAATATTATTTTGCTCGGTTGGGATCAAATATCAAGCATTCTCCTTAATTCTTATGTTTGCCTTTTAACTTTTTCGTCTCTTCTTGTTTTGGGAAACCACAATATCAGAGATCTCAGAGAAGGTCATGCTCTGTACATGTGTCAGGCTTGATTGTAATCCCATGCTTCATTCCTAACTTTTCTTTTCCCTGAGGACAGACAGGCAGAAAGATTACATTTAATATCACAATTAGCTTTCCTGAAGCAATCGTGCCAGAAGAAAGATACAGCCAATTGATGGTAGAGATATTATAAAAATAAACTGTCCTGTTCTCTGAAAACGTGTGTGTAGGAAACTGTAGGAATTGTTCAGGCCATCTTTTTGCACTGAAGTACATAATAATGCAATTTAGTTCAATCTTGTCAGCTTGAGGAGGTATTTAAAATAAAATAAAATAAAATGCAGCTCTAGCTTGTTTGACAGCCCAGTGACTGATAGGGTAAGTGACAATAGCTTTTTGCTCTATGCGCACCAGGGAGTGTCTAGAAATTTTGTGAAAATTGATGGAAATGCAGTGGTATCAAATGTGTTTGGGAGCTGAAGGATCTGGTGGTGTTGCTGAGAGATAAATGGGAAACATAGACTTCAGCCTGTGAAACAATGAAAACAAAAGTAAACAAACAAACAACAATAAAATAAAATAAAACATTAAGACTTTCAATTTCCTGCTTGGATATGATCAAATGATGTTCTGGGGTTTATAATGTGGCAAGGTTTCCAGTTAGAATTCCTCAGCCATATGGAATGAGTGATATATAATCTGTTCATACTTAAATACATAAACTGTTTTTGGTTGCAGGTGACCAAATGCATGAGAATGTGATGTAGTGGCCTAAGTTTGATCTAACTAGTTTAGATAGTCAGTAGTTGTGGATAAAGTTCAGCATAGGAGTAAAAATCAAAATAAAAAAATGATGGTCTGACGTCATTGCTGCTGAGCTTATCAGTCTGCAGGTTAGTGAAGATATTTTCCATAGGTGGCAGGTATGTTTTTTTGTTTGTTTGTTTTGATTTGATTTTTTTTTTTTTTGGTGATGCCTTAAAGAAAGAAGACATTTCACCTCAAAAAAATAGGGAAATGAGTTTAAAAGTGATTGCTACAAATTTTACAGTGTATGAATTCTGACAGATTTATTTCAAAGGATTTTGTTGTTCATGCTAAACTTCTAGGCCACCCAGGTAGTTTAGGTCTAGAACATTCCTGGTTTCCTGATACTTATTAAATTCAGCATGTAAATGTGCGCAGAGTTCTATTACAAGACTTAATATGTGAATGTGACAGTGTGTGTCACCTCGGGTACATGAGTGATGTTATTTTCTTTCTTCATTGCATGGAAGGGGCAAAATTCAGTCACATAGACCTAAATATATCCATCAGAATGGAAGAGTTTGAATGAGCATGTTTGATACAGCTTGGAGTCAGCTTAGCTTTTCTAAGAATAAGGCTTAGACTGCTAAAGAGTAACTCACAGACCCAAAGTAGATCTTATTCTTATGGAATTTTCCAAATGTATTTGAAAACTATGTGGATAGGACTAGATAGCTTTCATAGACATTTTGCAATAACTCCAATCAGGCAGCAAGAAGTAGTTTTCCTTTCAGTTTACTCCTAACAGTACTTCCACTCTGCCACGTTCTCAACACATTGCCATGGAATTTGATATTGAATAACTCCTATAATCTGGTTACAATCCTAACAAATCTCTGAAGTGCATTAAAGAACATTTTGCACTGCTCAATATTAGGAATGCATAATTACTCTTGGAAGATCTATGCAGGCTGCATTTTTTGCTGGAAATGATGGTTCATATGCACTGTGCTAAGTCTTTTTGTCGTTGTATTATCGATTAAATACATGGGGTCACTGAAGTGATATGAGTTTTATATTTGCATATAGAACTGTATTTAAACTTTTTTTCCTGAATTGCCTGCAGATGTTCTCATATAATAACTTAAATATAAAATCTAAGCTGAAAGTTCACAAGTGGTGGTGGGGGTTCAGTAGCATTTAATTAATAGGCTTAAATGACAACTTTATCTGCTCTTCAGATGGCTACCACTAGAACCATAACTGCATCTGATGTTTTATGATGTTCATGATAAGATATAATATTAATAGAAAAGGTCTGAGAGTCTTGAAAAAACTTGGCTAAAAGCAACTGCCTGAATAAAATGTAATTTCTTGAAGATGTAGCATCTGCCAAAGAGGTGAAATTTTTTTGGTATTTATAGGTGCTTCAGTTACACTACACTTTCCTTGGCCTTTATTACAGGGAATAAATGGCTGCCCCCTTCTAGAGACAACTGACATTTGTTGAGTTGTTAATACAAACAGCTTCATAAGGCTGGCTGTTTATCATTCAAGACAATGAACTTTGCCATTGGTGTCAGGAAGAATGATATTATGCCAAACACACTGGGCTGGGCAGGGGTGGGGGCAGTGGCTTACAGGACACTGAAATGTGGGGTAATGGTCGGTCTGTGGCTTCCCTCCTCTGCTGCCATTGGGGTACCGGTGTTGAGACAATTTTGGCAAGGGGTGAAAGAGACCAAGGAAGGGAGATGGGAAGGAGTCTTGTCTCTCAGAAGTATAAGGAACACGTGGGAAGGATGGTCCCGGGGCTGGGGCTCTGCTTTGGAGTGATGAAATGTCAGCACGCAGTGGGAAGGGAGTAAGGCACACTGGGTGAAGAACATGGCTTGGGACTCTTGGGAAGATACGTCAGGAGAGTGCATAAGGGGTTGATTCTATCAGATGAAATTTTGGAATGTGTCTTGTTAGAGGTAGGGGCTTGGTTTTCCCTATAGATGCATATGTGGTACTTGTTCCTTTCTGGTTTTCCTTTTCCTGTGCCAAGGATAATGGTATCACAAATAATCATCCCTGACAAGATATTAATGTTAGCAGACTAGTTTAACAGATCTCCTATTTGTACTTTGGTATTTCTGGGAAGTCAACCAGATTCACTCTCACTGACAAATACTCATGTAAATTCACCCATAAATCCACAAAGCTCTTATTTTCTACCATTAGTTCAGTCACTGTGCATTATTTACCTGATAATCGGCCCTTTTTTCCCACAGTTAACCTTGTCTGTCTTACTCAACTTTTTCCATATGAAGTATATTTGAAAGCTGATTTATTCTGTGCTGGATAGGGAGTACATGGAGGTTCCAATTCTATGCATCATCCAGATTCTTTTTATTAAATCAGCCATGTACATCAATAATCAAAGGAAAGACAAATTTTCCAATTCTGTGGACTACTCAGCTGAGTCCCCAGCTATGTAATGCAGTCTCTGTGTTCAATTTACCAGGCACCCACTGTCTTTGAAGCTAAGAATCCTTTCTCAGTTCCACATCTTTAATACCACCATTTCTACCTATCCACAGCACTGTGTAAAATACAGAATACGCTTTGCCCTTTAAAATGGACTTTGTTTAGCTTGGTTATTATTACGTTTCTTCAAGCACCTACCTGTATTTACCCCTACTAATAATATGGCAGAGGCTTATGCCCAGACATGCCATATTTACCAGGTAAGGCATTAATATACCTATTTTTGAATGTTAGACAGAAAACAATATAAGTAATTCAGTAATATCAGAATATCAGCTTTTGTGTGGCTTTGCTGATTTAAGAATACCACCTTGCTTCCGTTTTTCTGTTAAGGACTAAAAAGGGTGTGATATCTCACTTNAGTTAGTCGGTGATTAGGTCCTTGTATGGATGCCTTTTGGTAACAAGCCTTTGAAACCCTATGGCTGTGAACATTTCTAACACACTTTAATTTAGAAGAGGATGCTGTGAAATGAAAGATTAAATCTTAATTTGGGCATGACTCTGAATTTGCCTTCCAACTCTTTTGCACAGAAAGTGTAGCAGAAATTCTGTTTGTACTTGCCAGAAAAATTATATCTTCACCCGCAATTATTCTGTTTTAACCTTCAGGAGTAAGTGAGCCAAATATATATATATATCTTCATGAAAAATCTCCATGAAAAAACATCTGATGATAATATATATATATATATTTTTTCTGAGACAGGGCTCATAATTGAGTCTTGATAGGCAGCAAGTGAGTCAGCAGAAACCTTGTTCATCTTTTCCTGGAATAGATACTGCACCTTTCACAAAGGACCCTATTTTATTTCATCATGCTGGAAAGCTCTCTTCTCAGGTTGCTTTTTGTACTCCAGGGCAAAAGAAGCTCGTTGTTTTTCTTTATCTAAGAACACTTCTGCTTATAATCCCTCCAAAAAATAATATGACCTTTAATACTCTGCTATATTTTATAGCAGTGAATAGTGTGAAATGCTGATCACAGCGAAAAGAGTCATCATCTGGTTCAGAGCAACTCAGAAGATCTGAGCTCAATTCCCAGTTTTCCCACTGGTCTTCCCTATGACCTTCAGGTAGCTAGTCAAATAAATGGGACACAAGTGCCTAACTGCCCTTCAGCTATTTTGGAAATCTTGCTGAGTGCCAGCTTGTATCTCTAGTTGCAAAATATGATATTGTTCCTGAAAGTGTTGGCCACCATGATGTGACTAGTCTCTGCTCGGGGTTTCTGGCTGTTCCTGTCATGCAAGTGGTAACTACTAACAAGTGGAATGAAAAATGCCTCTGTTCTACATTTCCTATATCTAATTATTTCTGTTTCTTTTCTGATAACAGACAGGGGAATGAAATGCTCTTGAGTGTGACAGTGGACTAGTTTATAATGAAGCAAGTTTTTCAAAATACCTTAGATTTTGACATTTTTTCCAGAGAATGGCATGTTAAAATGCTACTAGCTGGATGGAAAATGTAAGTACTGTATTTGTCAGAAATTTCTTCAGGAACCTGACAGAACAATGGTACAATATATGACACAGTACAATTAGTAACATCAAAAACTTTATACTAGCTGTTATAGTGGTGTCTGGTTTAGAGCAGCTATTACAAGAATGAGTTGGCAAGGCAGCATCTGTTCAGTTTAACTTTCACCCTCATCCAGTCATCTTGCTGGTAAAATTCTCTCTCTCTTAAGTAGTGATTTCTCCTCTCTGTTATTTTTGTGTGATGCCTGTTAGTACAACCTGTACCTGTTGCAAAGTTTACCTATGTGCTAATTTTTGCAGGCCATAAAAGCAAATGCATTCATTTATTTGGCCATTTTTAGCACCTCTATGTTTGTCACCATTACCAAAGCTCTAGGTGGAAGATAAAAGTGAGAGAAAATGTTAAAGACAAGGGAAGCAAGCAGATTAATTCTTTATAAAAGAGAGGCAATTAAGTGGTTATACTTGAAGAATATGTTTTACATTTGTCAACTCTATCAGAGTCTCTTCTGATATTAAAAAAATATTGTACTTAAAAAGACAGCTTTCCTTTGCTAACCTTCTCTCTCCCCCAGTGGTAGTCACTATAAAACTTGTTCTTTTCGTTTATTTTGCTTCTCACTTCACTTTTCTCCATGCATTTCTAAATATGCATCTTCTAAAGAAGCTGTATAATAGGCTGGCAAGGATTTTCCTTTGGTTCCTCTTAATAATAAAAGCTGAAGCCAGCTGGTGAGGCTGTGCTAAGTAATTAACCTGGACTCGGTGTGACTGGTCAAACAGCAAGGGGGGTATAAGGAGTTGGAAGTGTCCCTTCCTGCTCTTCCTTCAGCTGGAGTGAAGATCTGCAATGGTCAATGCTTAAGGGAAGGGACCATGGGAACAGTCAAACCCTGAGGTTACACTACGCCCTATGTAGTGTAAGAGAGAAAAAATATGTGAATAGGTATGAAGGAAAAGGAGTTGTATCAACTCACTAGGGCAGGTGAGTGCCTTTTCTTTCTGAGGGTGGAGTTGGCAGCTAGTTGTAAATGTCCTTTGACTTCAGGGGAGACATAATACCATCCTATTTTTCTTACTTAAACACTGTAATTGATTTGCAAGGAAGACACTCTTGAACCCTGGAAAATCTCTGTGCTAAAAGTGACCCTCATTCCTGCACATACTTTGACTGAAATAAGTTGACTTCCATAAAAAAGGTGACATATCCATCTGGAGTGTCAAAAAGGATTAGGCTCAACCGTTTTTCCACTTCAGCTTCCAGAAAAACCACTCCTTTTACATACAATAGATATAGTCCAGTGTAAGAATTTCTGCAGAGACATGTGCAACACAGTCTGAGCTCAAAGCTGTTGAAACCCTTTATGAACCACCTTCTTACCGCATGTTGAAATTTAAAGGGTTAGGGCTTTTATTTGGGATGATCAACAGAGTTTGAAAGTTAATACTAGCAGTAACTAACCCATTTTGTCATAAGGCAAAACAGAATAGCTCATTGTAGCACAACTTGCAACCATGTACAAGTTCCAAGAAGGGAGATCCATCTTTCCTGTAATCCCTCAGCATAAAATGAAAGAAACAAATATAAAAGAATGAGTCTCCTCAACCGGTTAGTCATGCCAGAGCTTTGAGAAATGAGTACAGGAAATTCTTCAAGAGGATTTCTACTCTTTTAGGTTGTTAGTAAATAAAATAAAATAAAAATTTATCTTATAAAATAAAAAAAAAAGAAGAGGTCTGCGACTGCTCTGCCCTGCTGCCTTCTGCACATACCAGCAACACACGTTGGCAAGGCTGCTCAATTTAACTGACTGGGGAACTGCACAGGTCCCTCAAATGTCTGCATATGCAACAAAGCAACCAACCTCTACGTCTTTTTCTCAGACTATACTCATATCCTTAGATGGGCTCAGCACACTGCTGCACAAGCATTTACATTGCCTATGCAGGGTAGGGACAGTGGTGATGGGTAATGCCAAGGGGCCAGTGCAGGACTGAGACCAAGGGACTGGGATTAAGGGTAAAAACCCCACTGTGAAGAGTGGAGGAAACCATGGCTTGGTTGCACGTATGGGATGAGGGTGAATCCCAGCAGCCAGACATATCTTGGCACACAGGAAAGCCATGAGGGAGTTTTGAGCTTGGATTTATTGGATCTCCCACAATTTTTTTAATAACCACCTTCAAATAGTGTATGCATAAGTAACTAAGGAATGTTTTTCCTTTCATTCACTTCATTTTAATTTTAAGAGGAAAACAAATACCCTTTAACTTGAATACCCTTAGGACACAGTCTTCATGGATAATGTTTAATAAGGAAAGTTGACAAAGCACATTAATAAAACAAAGCTTTAATAGTGTTAGCTTGGATCAATCTTTGAAAGAAGAGAAGTTGGCAGTGAAATTACATTGGTCATCTATCTCTTTAGTCATTGGAAAAATTATTTCCCTCACAGCTGAGTCAGAACCAGGGAAGGGGAATATATGCTTTAATATTGGAGGAACACTTTGTTTAGTTTGCTCAGCAGAGAAGTTAGTGTTCTGGCTCAGTCAGCAATAACCAGTTCATAAATACTTGCACTGAGTCCATGTGAGTTTTGCTTAGAAGAATAAAGGAAAATTTAACTGTGCTGTGCTTCCATGGAAATAACACTTATTTGTACATGTTACTTGGTTGGTGACCTCCTGTTTTCCCTGGTCCTGCTATTTTCTTCCCTAACCAACTGTAATTCATTCATGTTTCCATGTCATTTAAAACACTTTGTCACATATTTGGAATTGAGACAACCAGTCACATATTGATAGTTTGTGTTAGGCTGGCTGGATTTAAGCTTTATAGATGCTGTATCTGTATAAATGGTCTAATCAGAAAAGGTGAAGTAAATTACTCTACAGTGGTCTCTAAACAAGTTTTCATTAAATATCTAGCAAATAATTTTATTGTATTGTAAGCAAAGTTTTAAATTGTATATTCCCATTCATAATTTATCCGTGTATTAGCTTTGGTTTTGATACTCATGCACTTAAAATAAAGAACTTCCTTTGCACAATAATCTAAAGGTTCAATTTGTGTGCCGTAACTTGCAGTCTATTGGCCACAGAATCATTTTGTTTTCTCAATGGTTGTTTGACTTGTAGCACAGCTTGTAGTGGTGAGACCATAAAATGTGTGTGTATAACTTCTGTAGTGAAAGTGAGTTTTTTTCACTTTTGTAAGCTGAAATACATTGTTGAAACTCTTGGAAAGGAACCAGACGGTGGCTGCTTATTTCCCAGATGGTTTATTCATCAAAGAGTTTATGCTGCTTTTTTTGGTTTGCCCACTCCCCACCCCCGCCCCCCAAGCCAGTGGGATTTCATGACTTCTGCTGCCTACGTTAGATAGGATAGAAGTTAAAAAAAATATAGATATAGTTTTAGGTACCCTTTTACTTCAAAACATGCATAAAGTTATCTTCATAAAAACATAGTGTGTTATTTGGTGAACCCCAACAATAGAATGTAAATTGCATTTTATGTCATGCAACTCAAATGCAAAAATTGAGCAGCACAAATCTCATGCAACTCGAATGAGATCCATACTCTAAAAGCAAACTTTAACTTTCTTTTGCATGGCATATTGCTATTGCTGCAAAAGCTTTTCCTAAGATGGTCATATTGCTGCCTTTGCCTTATATACAGAATTTTTTCCATCCTGCTAGTTCTACCTTTAAAACAACAACAACAACAAAAACCCTCTGTTTTTTCCTTATAGGATTCTAAAATTCAAATTTATCCTCTTGGACAGAAGTGGTATATTCTGAAAATTGCTCTGAAAGCCATTCAAGAATACTATTCAATTGTAGTGTAGCACATATTTAACAATGCAGGCTCCTGTGGAGGCAATGATCACAGAACCACAGAATGGTTGAGGTTCGAAGGGACCTCTGGAGATCGTCTGGTTCAATCCCCCTGCCAAGCAGGGTCACCTAGAGCATGTAGCATGGGATCACATCCAGGCGGGTTTTGAATATCTCCAGAGAAGCAGATTCTACAGCTTCTCTGGGCACACAGTTCTGATCCTCTGAGCATCTCCCTTTTCAAAACTAATACATACTGGAGCAGAATAGAAATAGTGTTATAATCAAAAAAGGTAGACAAGAGAGGTGCTTTGGGGATCTCCCATCTAACAAGTTTGTCATACTTACTTGAGGTTTATGGAGCGGAGTGCTTTTTTTATTAGAATAGAACAGAACAGTTCAGTTGGAAGGGACCTTCAGAGATCATCCAGTCCAAATGCCTGACCACTTCAGGGCTAACCAAAAGTTAAAGCATGTTATTGAGGGCATTGTCCAAATGCCTCTTGAGCACTGACAGGCGTGGGGCATCAGACACCTGGCTAGAAAGCCTGTTCCAGTATTTTACCACTGTCACAGTAAAGAAAATTTTCTGAAAATTTTTGTCTGAACCTCCCCAGACCTCCTCTGGCACAGTTTTGTGCCATTCCCATACATCTTGTCTCCCAGGTATAGATGCTTCAAATTGCTATACATCAGTACCAAAGTCAAGCAACTCCCAAAGCCCTAGTTTTGAAATTTTCCACACTTTTATGCACATTAATCATTTGACTAGGAAAATCCTTAGGAGCCAAAGATGGAGAGTGCCAGGTGTAATTAAGTATGTGTAATTAAATATCATTAAGAGCACAGCTTTACAACTAGACAAATTCTTTTTCTTCTGTTACAATGAGGAAAATACTCCCCCCACCCCCAAGATTTTTGTTGAAAATGAGAAAAGTGAAGCTATTAGCAGATTCATTTTATTCGTTTTAGAACATGGCTAAAGTGAAATATCATGTGCAGTTATTATGAATTTAGCATAAAACACTACAGTTCTCTGACCTTGGTGCTATACCTTGTGGCTGGCTGAAGGGTGCTCCCAAGCGTTCAGGTAGTGAATAATATTGCAAGGACAAATTCCTGTTGCTGTTTTCTGGGCAGAAGCTTGACTTGATTTAGTGTCTCAGCTCCACTGGCACACAGGTTCCAACTGAAGAAATAAGGGACAGCTAGCTTTCGGTTCCCCACCTGATTAAAATAGCTTTCCATCCTAATACTGAATAAATATAACCTTGATGCTACACCCTTCTTCTGTTTGATTAGAAATTTCCATAATAGCCACATACACTTGCCTAAATACATGAAGGTGCCAGCACGTTACAGTTATGACCTTGCTGAATTGTTGCAGTCCTCTATTATTGCACAGACTTTGCTCCTTCAGCCATTTTTTATGCTTTCTATTTCTTCATTATTACTATTCTGCTGCTTTCTCCTGCTGCAACAAGCTACAGCTCTGCCTTGCTGCAGTAGTGACAGCTCTGCTTTCCTGTTGCCGCATGGCTGCACAGAGTGCACTTCTGGAGATGTTCTCCTTCCCTGTCAGGAGCAGCTGGAAGATATACCTGGCATCCTGACACATTCTGTTTACCCACAGCCTCTCTAAAATAAATGCTTTCATAGCCTTGGCTTTCAAGCCTAGGTTGAAATGGGACTGTAAGGATCTTTGTGATTTTCATAGCAATTATTCTTCTCCTTATGCCTACTTCAGACAAATTAACTTCTGATACTGCAGTCTGCAAGAAGTTTTCGGAACTCCTCCATCATGACCATTCACAGATATTCACATACAATCAAAGCTAATCTTACTTTTTCAGGGGAAGCCTGTCTCATGGTTACCGTATGTTTCATATGTTGCCTCATGCGATGCGAGTGATGCTATATGCTGTAGTTCATTCATGTTCACTTTACTCCTATGGCATGATAGAAAAACCATGTACTTTCTCAGTTGCTGTGAAAACCGCTGTCTATGCATTGTGAGTGAGAGGTAGAAACTGTGCCTAACAACCTTATACCAGACAAAAAAGCTGGCAGTAGGAGAACCTTCCAACTGTAATGCTGTCCATGGCACCTGGCTAATACTTGATTTACTAGTAATGGTGAAAGTTTGTTTCTTTAAAGATGCTGCCATAAAGACAGGAAGCTCTTCTGAGACAATACACTTCTAAAAGAAATGGGAGATTATCTACTGCTGCTTCATGTTAAGGTCAGCAGCCTTATTTTATGATGGGACTAGTTCGGATTTTCTTAGGACTTTGATAGTGTCATAAATTCTTTCAACTGCTGTAGGGTTATATGTGTCACTACCAGTGAACTTAAAACAATTACTCATGCATCTTATCCCTGATATTCAAATCTCATGTTAACTGCTGGGAAATTCATCAGTCTGTTTTTCAGGTTTGTGGCTTTGACTCATTATTTGGAAAAAAAAAAAGTTAGAAGATGGAAGGGATGGTTAGAGGGTTGATGAAAGAAATTGTGCTGGAAAGGTTTGAGGGAAAACAGAGGATGTCTTCACATAAGTGGTTGTTTGGACCCTGGCCTTCAGACCTATTAAATCACTGATTGCGTTCCTGAGGCAAAGCAGGCTTGATCTATCTCATGCTGCCTAGCACCTTGTTACAAGATGTGGAAAGTCTATAATGTCAGAAGAATAGATTGATATAAACATTTGTATTTCTTTTTTTCTTTTTCTATTAAATGGTTTATAAAGTAATACTAATAATAAATCAGTATTAACAGTATCGAGGAGGCTGGTGCAGGGCAGTCAAGGTCTGTGCAAGCATCTCAGTGATGTAGCTCAGCCCTGCTCTGCAGCTGGGACTTTGGGAAAGCAAGAGAGCTATGACCTGAACACTTTGGTCTGTTTTTCTGTTTTTGTTTTAGGTAAGGCCCAGAAAATCTTTTTATTTTATATATATATATATTTGTGTGTGTGTGTGTGTGTGAATGGAATAAAATAGGAGGTTGATACTTTGCAGCAGAGGGATAACAATACTTAGAAATCTCTCCAAGTTTCCACTCTGGATACTTTGCTCTACAGCTCAGTCCATCCACAGGTGACACTCACCCACCCCCCTTCCCAATGCTATCCCCAAAGATTGGGAGTAAGGGAAGATTTGTGCAATAAAAAGAAGCTAAAAAAATCCAGGTTTAAATGGGAGGGGATGGGGAAGCAAACCCCAGCATCTTGGTATAAAGAAGGGCTTGCCTCCAGCCTATTTTGTTTTCCATGCCTGCTTAACTGGGCTA
This sequence comes from Anseranas semipalmata, assembly GCA_013399115.1. Lineage (NCBI taxonomy): Eukaryota > Metazoa > Chordata > Aves > Anseriformes > Anseranatidae > Anseranas > Anseranas semipalmata. Next base: position 68,720 of record VXAA01001381.1, read on the forward strand.
ACAGCACTGATGGTTCTCTGCAGTTCCCGCCCTGTGGGCTCTGATCCGGCTCAGATGCCGCTTTTGACTAAAGCCTAGTAGCTGCAATAAATATAAACCAATTTGTGCTATAGCTTACCAATATGGAGCAGTGCCCACAAGGGAAGCTGCCTGTGAGCCGAACAGTGTTTGAGCCAGACTTTCTGGAGAAGGGTCTCCTTTCCTGCGGCGTCTCACCCCTATTTCTAACCGAGCTCTGTAAGGTGCAGTGTGATTTTAAGAAGAGGGTATGTTCATCTCGGAGAAGCTGGGGGAAGAAATCGTTGTATTCCTTTAAAAACATAAAAATAAAAAAGGCTGTTCATTTCTTTCATATTTTTCCCAGCCTGTAATTATTCCTAATCAAACTACAACAAACAGTAAACACTAAAAATGAAATAAACGCACTGACAGTTTGCCAATAACGAGCAGAAAATGTTCCATCTGTCTAGCAGTGAGTAAAATGTGTGTAATTACTGCTCATTTTTCTTCTAATTGCTGAGTTATTAGTTTAAAGCTTACGCACAACTGGTGAACAGTGCCGACTACCCATTCTCTAATTACAGCCCCTGCTTTGCTGTGCTTGAAATCAAGAAAAGCAAAAAGCAGAAAATTTGCATTTTAAAAGAGTTGTCTGAATTAACCCCTCTGGTAAGAGCATCTTTCCAGTATTGGCCTCGCAGGTCAGATCCTTTGCTGACAGAAATCAGCATCTAGTTATATCAGCTGAAGATTTGTCTCTCGATGGAATTATCACCTCTCTTTTTTTTTCTAAATCTTTTCAAGTCTACATTTTAATTTTTAATTTAAAAAAGATTAAAGAATGCTTTGAAATTGATGGTAGGTCAGGGGAAGTAATTCCAATGAGGAAGCAAAAGTTATGATAGCCATGAGTTAGTAATACTTGCTTCACTTTGTGCTTGTTTTTCTTTATCTGATTATCTCAAAGTGGGTCAGATGACGGTATGTCTATGCTTCAGTCTGCTCTTTAGCAGTAAGATAGCTGAGCTGTCTTTATCTGCCCTCCCTCAACTAACTCGTTTAGATCCAGGGTGTGCCTGAGGTGGCAGATCTGTGGTCACACAATCGTTGCCACCTTTGCCTCTGTCAGGTGTCAGATGGCATCTGGCCACAGGGGCTCTGAAGTCCGTGAGGGTTGACTTACCTTGTACATGTGCGTTTCAACACGCACACAGGACAGAAAGCAGACAGGTTTTGCTCATTTGCAAAAGACTGGAGTTGCTGTTATTGCATGGGATTTTGACTCTTAAAAACAATGGTAGAAAATACAGAACGGGAATAGAAAGAAGACTGAGGAAGCTGAACAACGGAGCTGTAAACCTAGCAGTTTCTGGGATCACAGCTCAAAGGGATCTGAGTGGGGCACCAAAGCAGAGTTACTGGCCAGTAGACTGAAGCATGGGATCCACACTTTTGCTGAGGGATATTTAGGGGTTCACAAATGGGAAAGGATTGAAAAACTGGTGTGCTAGGCTCTCATGGAAAAGCCTTTAGTCACATGCTGTCTTCTTAGGTTTTGGTATTCAGAAGCAAGATGAAGCCACAGATGCAAATCATGAAATGAGATGCTAGAAAAATCTGAAAACAAAGTATAAGAGCACAGAATTCATTTCCCTGGGTGAGCTCTATGCTGATATGGTTTAAGTGGTGAAATCTCCCACTTCAAAAGCACAGCGCCTAGTCCTATCAGCAGTACCTTTGAGTGGGTTGCCCATAACTGCAGGGTAGTTGAGATGTCCCTAGCATGCTTCAACAGTGGTTACATCCTAACTGGAGCAGTGGCAAAACCCCTCCTAGAAGCTGAGCAGGTGTGTAGGCTTCCTATTGTCTTGGCCTGATTGTTATCAGCACATGAACTGCTCAGTTTAAAGCCTTCTGTTTGAATCTGTCCATAAAATAAAATAAAAACTCACTTTTCTCTAGCTAGTGTTATTGCTGGTGAACAAAGTGTGAGGGAAACTCTTTGGGGAATTGAAACAGTATAAAATATGAAGAAAATCCAGCTAGCTGCTGTGCCTCCCCATACAAGATTTCTTCCAGAGTTTTTAGTCCTGAACTTCCAATACAAGCCATCTGTTTCTAAAGAGGGGGTGAGAAGGGATGTACCACCTGCATTCACATTCATTGAAGACTTCTGACAATGAAACAAAATATTTAAGAGAAACTGCACATCAGAAAAGTTGGAATTTGGGCACTATATTTAAGGGATTATCCTAGCTGTGGTAACAGTATTTTAAAAACAGTGATGAACTGTGTGAAGTACTAATTGCCTGGGACAAGCAGTCAACAAAAAGCCAGCAGCATTTTGTTTTTGCTTTAGCTGTAGCTTCAGACTTTAGAATAGCATTTGCGCATTTGCTTTCCCAGGAAGAAGTTTGAAGAGAGCAAACCATCCTCTTTGATACTGGCAGATGCGGATGCACAGCAGCCATTGATGTGCCTGTGTAACTCTCACAAATGTCAGTGACAAATGCTTAACTGAAGAGGAGGAGAGGAAAGATTCTGTACTTTCATCTAGTTTTAAGAAACAAAAACATCCAGGAACCCCCCAAAAATGCCTTTTTAAGTGTGCACTGCTTTGGCAGGGAGCAGGGTGGTTTTGGTGATGCTTTAACCTTGTCATGAGACCAGAAGTGCAGGTAGAGAGAGGCTGGGATTTGAGGAAAAAGATGGAAGAATAATAAAAAATTATTTAAGCATTTTTTTCTCCGTGGTTAGAGAACTGAAGCTTTCCTACTGCTTTTCAGTTCTGAATAAATGTATTTGCTCCATGGTCTCACATGCATATTATGCATAATCCTTTAGATATGCTTGCCAGCTGTGTGGTAGAGATAGGAGCTGCTGGGACTTCACTACTTTAAAAATGGTGAAGATACTTCACCAAAAAAGAGCAGAAGTGAAATAATTATTTGCATAATCTTTCTAGAGTCACCTAGATTTCTTGAAAGCAGCTTAACATGTTTGGAATAATCTATTAGGGAAATATTAAGGGAAAAATACTCCCTTTTCCTTCTGACTGTATGCATTTGATTTTTCTCTCTTGGTCTAACAGATTTAAACTGCTTTATACTCATTTTAAGAACATTTTATTTCAGAAAAATAGCTCCTATTTTAAACACTGTAGGTTCATTCTCCTCATGCAGAACAATATGGAAAGATTAAAGGTTTTTTTTTTTTTTTTGCAAAATTAGCTCACAGCAATTTATTTTACCATAGGTACTGTGCTTCCAAATACTGTTTCTTTTCAACTCAATATACATGGCCTTTTGCTCTTTGTTGAATGGTTTCTGATGTTTTGCATAGAAGAGAATACTCCTTTCTCTGCTGAATCTCAAGGAAGACAGGACAGTGTGAGCATTATGCAGATATGTAATCTCCCCTATAGTTAGTTAGACTGCTTTCATACAATAAGGAGTGCTTGTGTAAAGGTCTTTATTTTTGTCATCTATCTCAAAAATCATTTTTTTCTTTTATGTTCCCACCCCCCCTAGAAATTAAGGTGAAAATTAAGTCACAGAGAAGAGGTGGATATTTTTCTGTGAAATACTCAGATTCTTGTGTAGTTTTGGGTCAGAGCTACAGTGAATGAAAACTAGCACTCAAAAGAATGCTGTTCTACCAGAAAAGAAAAAAAAATATCTAATTTTAGGGTCTATTTATGTTCTTGCAATGTAAATATCTGATATTTATAGTATAATTGTCCAATATAGTGGTGTAAATATCCAATAAAAAATCAAAACTTAAGTAACACAGCTGTTTCGTTAGTAGAAAAGAGTTCAAACACATTTTCTGGTGCACTGATAAGACTTCATAATAGATAAATATGGAGAAAATATTCTGCACAGCTTTCCACAGAACACATCCACATTAAATCATGGTGCATTTGAATATTATGTTGTGGCATTGTACACGTATATTTCCTTCAATATAAGAATAAAAGTGGTTATTAGATGCTTTTAATCATCTCTGTTCCAAATACAACAGCTCTTTAATAACTGTTAAATTAATTGCTTTAAAGACTGCTACAAGCAGCTAAAGCTGATTTGGCTATTCATAAAGTATCATTTGCCATCAGAATAGATCTACTTTCAAACCATCCTACTTTCATGAATTAGATGAATTTCATATCTCGTGGCTCTGCAACAGCTATGCTGAGGCTTTGGGCAGCTAAAGGGAGAGCTGGAGCTGAATAATGCACAGACCTGGCATAAATGGCACTGTGGCGTTTGTGCACAAAGGAACAGGTCAGGCACTGCAGAGAAAGTGCTTGGAAGCATGAAATAATTATCTGATTCATCTCCATTGGAGGAGTAGGCCTTGCTTTTAGGCGTTACATCGTAGGCTCCACAGCTTTCTTTCACCCACTTGATTTGCCAAGGTTAATCTGTTCATAGGCTATAGCTTTGTCTGTCCAAGCTGCATTTATCTTAACATCAACCATTTTTTATGCCAGTTGGCTTGTCTGGTGCTTATGACCATTTGAAATGAGTTTATTTTTGTTCTAACTTGAAGTGATTCTTAATCACTTAAATAAGCTGCTATGAAATAATAAAAATAAAACTTAGAATTCTAGATATCATCCACCAAGGAAGAAACTTTGAGCACATCTAGAACAATATTTTCAGCACTATTGGAGACTGAGGAAGAGTAAGGAATTTAGAGAAAATAGATATTTGTTTGCCAACTTTAAAAAAAAAAGGGGGAGGAACAAATTTACAAAGAAAAAGTTAATTTCAGGCTTTTGACAAGGCATCATAAACCATACAGTATTGAAACTTATAATAAAAGCTATAAAAAATAGCTTTGTGTCATCACAAAATTTTAAGAAAAATAATTTTGGGGGATAATTAACATCCTTTATAACAGAAGATAACTATCAGTTTTATTGTAACTGTAACATATGTGAGGATGTTTGTTTAATTCCCCAGTTGTCAGACATGAGGTTGAAAGTTTTTAATAGCCTCTGGCTATCAAATATATAGCCTCAGGCTGCTGTTTGTAATTTAATATGAGTAATTTATTATGAATAGAGGAAAAACAAGAATTGCCCAGTAGCTATGAAAGCACATTTACATTATAATTATTAGGCACATAACAGCTAGAGAATAGATAAAAGGAATTTTAGAGGAGCATTGGCAGGAGCAGTAGTATCGTCTGCTAAGATAAAGCAGAGAACTACAGCTCTGGAGAAATTACTTGTGAGGGGAGCAGTGGTTGTAGTCGAAAGGTCATCCTCATCTCAGCTGCTGAGTTGGTTGTAATGTAAACCACTCTCAGAAAGTTGCGTGTGACTTACAAACATGGGTTTCCTGGGCATACGACTTTGGCATTAGTAGATCTGTAGGTGACTTTAAATTTTGCTTTTCTTTTGAATGTTTCCACTTTCAGAAAACTCAGTTTCAAGGAGTAACTAATATTGCAAAGTATGTAGTACTCCTTCCCTGAAAACTAAACCCTCTGGACTAGATTTCCCAGAGGAGCTTGGTACCAAAGAGCACTCACCTGGACCCCAAGCAACAGATCACATTTTCTCCAAAGGATCTGTGTTCACTGCTCTGAAAATCTTGTCCATGTTATATAGCAACTGAATCTCTGTTCTGACTGATTAATCCCAAACCATTATGTTGGAATTTCCATGCACCTTCAACACATTTTAATGTCTCATTACTAAAATAAGATCACATGCTAATCATTTAGGTATTTAAGTAGATGGCAAGTGTTTGCTTTCTGAATGTGATGCAGACCTACCTCACTGTTCATCTGTGGCAACTTAAGTACCCACAGACATGTATTGCAGCCTGAGAGCTTCTGGGATTGTTCCCTGTGGTGATTTCTCTTCCCACCTCCCATTTTCCTCTCTGATTCTCCCCGCTACCCTTTCTTTCTTGTCGTTTCTTCTTCTAAGGACTGCCATTCATACCTTGGAGTCCTGCGCATGGCCACCAGCATGTGTCCTCAGAAGAACCCTGAATGCTTGCTCAGGGTCCTCACGTGTGACGCCTTGTTGGAGGAATTATTTGCTGCCTTTCAAAAGTCTCATGGTGTGTTTCCACCAGTTGATCCAAGTTGACATTTGTTCTCCCTCTTCCCCACCCAGGTCACTACAACAATTCACTGGCGTGAATCATTGCTATGGGTCCTGCCTTCTGGAGCAGATGTTGGTATCTGAGATGCCAACAAAATTGAAAGTTAGGAAAATGGATCTATTTTGTGAAATAGGATTCAGGAGTGGGGATATTTTGCCAGTAATTTGGAAATAATGTCTCTGTTTTTTTCCCCTTTTCTTAAGGTGAAAAAATGTTATGGATAGGGGGTAGTTGTGCTCACAGAGGTATTGCTGTTCAACTGTGAGACAGTTATCCTACCCCTGGTGCACTCTGCAGGAAAGGCCACGTTGTGGTTTAACCCACGAGGCAGCTAAACATCACACAGCCATGTCCTTTTTCAGGCCACAGGGCTCTTAGAGAGGCTCCACTGACCATCTTACTAAAATAACTTTTGTGCCAAAACTCTGTGTTTTCTGTCACTGTGAGTATTACAATCTGTATATATCTACTCCAGTCGGAATGCTTCAAAGGCAAGCTCATAAGCTCTCAAGGTCTTGTGTGATTTAACAATTTCTCAGGAGTGCAGTACACAATTATATGTGGCTATGCATTACCTCACCACAATAGCAGCAGAGACCACTCCTTAGCAAGGGAGTTTAAGAAGGAAGGATCAAACCTATCCTTAGAGACTATCACTAGAAATATACCTCTTAATTTAATTTAATTTAATTTTTGCACTGTAGACAGACCACTGTCTTTTTTTTTTTCCTCTTCTCTCTTTCTTTCTTTCTTTCTTTCTTAGTCTGGAAGAGTTAGAATGTGCCCATTTTATTCCTGCAGTGAATCTGTCCGTATGCAACAATGACCTATGAAAAAGCATATCCAACAAGGCAGTGAAAGCTGAAAGTACACATCTGGGGATGGCAAGGGGACAATAACATTCAAAATTACTTGAATAAAGTAGGAGGCTGTGGCAGAAAGATGATGCATGCAATTGAATTCAGAATAAGTGAGAGCAATGAAACGACAAAGGAAAAACCAGAAGGAAATAAGATTTTTAAAAGATGCTTATCACAGAACCCTAATCAAGATAATGGAAGTACTAAGCAAACCCTTAAAATCATTCTTACAGATATTACACACCACTTGTCACATCATTAAATGCAATTTGTAAATGGCAAAGAAAGCTGTCAGGTATGCAGTGGGATCTGTGTTCTCTCTGTCTACACAGAATACTCATAGGTTTTCAGTAGAAAAAAACAAGCACTGTCTATTCATGACATGGAATCTGATTAAGACACTCAGACCTAGCCACTGCAGGTGGACACACTAAGTACATGCTTAAATGCCTTTCTGCACTGGAGCCTTCATTTTTTAATTCAACACTCAATGATTGTAAATATTTTCATCTCCTCTGCTTCTTTAACAACAACAACAAAAAAAAGAGCAAAAAAGCATGCATTTTTACTCAAGAATTAAAATGTTTGATTCAGTTTTTGGTGGTTTAGTGTTACTCATGTGATGAAAATGAAGAGCATAGAAACATTTTTCTTCAAGTTCCTTGTTTTCTCCAAGTCTCCAAGACATGCTATTTTTAAAATAGTGTCACTACAGTGTAATGCTAAACAACTGTTCTCTGCTTTTGCTGATAGGGATGTGAACATCTCTTGAATGAGACTTGGAAGCAAATCAACTCTATGTTGACTAGGTGCTTCAATTAATTTACAAAGCAGTGAAAAAGATATAATTCATTCCAAGATGCAATGATTTGCTGAACAACATACCATATGCCTTTCCAAACAAGACAAAAATGATAGAAGAGAATAAGCATTGCTGCCTTTCAAAGACTGCTGTGGTGATAGAACTGATTTACATTTTTAGTGGGCTGATTAGCAGAGATTTTGACAGTTTAGACGCACCCTTGAAGTGATTTTAGTGTATGCTGCACTTATCTGAAACTCTTTCCTTCATTTGAGGTGACTTTGAGTTGCCTGCAGATGTGTGACAGCTTCATTCCTTCATTTTACAATGGAAAGAACATCAAGAACAGGGTGGCCAGACTTTATGTTTACTTTAAGGTATTAGGTTGTTTTCTGAAAAGTCACCCTAAGGATTTACTTGTGCTCGGCTCTCTTTGGCTGCTCACCTTAGTTTCACTCAAGCCTGACAAAGCTGATGGCTAAAGGGGCCTCATGGTGCATGTGGTGTCTGGTGGGGGACCTGAAATGCCCAGTTGCTTGTACCCTGCAGATACTCACTGGCCCTACACAGCCAGTTTGCTGTGTTTATTCCCTGTATTCAGAGAGCATTAATTGCTACTGGCTCACCTAACAGGAAAAGCTTTAAGAGAGCAGGTGTATTTTGAACCAGCCCTATGAAGTTCATCACTGCCTGTGGGACAAAGCTTCCTGCTTTGTTTTATTGTCACTAATTTCTGAGGGGTGGTACACTGGAAAGCCTCCTACCCACAGTGCAGTGCTAGTGCTGCTCTTGGAGCATGGAGGTGGCTCCTTGCTCAAGATGAGCTGTAGCAGCGGGATAACCTTTGACTGCCGTGGGGATCTGAAACCTCTCCTATGAATGGTGATGCTACTGTGCCGCCTGGCACCCCAGCAGTCCCAGGCTCCCCTGCCTTGGTGCTGAGTTGATCATTCGCAGAGTGTGGAGTTTCAAAAACAGAATAAAAGATACATCTTAGAGCTTCAGTAGGAAATCCCAGGGGAGGTGGAACTGTGTGCATGTATCATACGTGGAGAAAGCTCTTGTGTCAGTGAGCTTCATTAGCTTTTGTTTGTACTAAGTTGCAGGTCTATGAGCATTTACTTACTATATCCAGAAGGTCACTCTGTTGTTCTAATTGGACCCTGCCGTGTAATTAGCTACAATTTTTTAGAAATACTGGTGTAAAGTCTCCTATTTTTCTTGTCTGCAATGGGAAATTTGTGAATGCTGAATTAACTGTGTCCAGAAGAAGCGTTACAATAGTAAACTCCACAACACTACTCTGAGAATGCTTGAGACTATTCTGGGAAAAGCAAATATGCTTAATTTCCAAAACCTTGGTTACCAAAACATAGCCTGTGTATCCAAAAGAAAAAAGTTTTAATGAGAATCAAATTGTCTAGGTAGAAGAAACCACTTCAGAAATAAGAAGTTTTTTTTTTTTTATGTGAATAGCTATGAAAATAATTCACCAGAACTTATCATTATAGGTCAGGATCAAAATGTGAGAGATACTTCACAGTATAAAAAAATAGATTAAAAAAGGAGTAATTTGCGTAAGAGCAGCTTGGGACAGAGGGACTAAGGTAATGCCACAGAATTACCATTATAGGATGATTGCTATTAATTTTTTTGATTACCCAATAACAGAACAAGCAGTACAGTGATTAATTGGCTCATAGAAAAATAGGGAGCAGTTAAACTGAAGCAGTGCTGTCATAAAATCCAGAAAAACTCTGAGCTGGATTGCTGCAGATAAGTAGCTCCCGCATATGCTATGTAAAGCATATAAACTGAGGAGTAGCTTGCAGCAAAATGAATGTAGGCCCAGCAGGGACTCAGAGCAAAAGAATAAAACAAATAGTGCCGGGCCATTATGCTGTACTGTTGTGTCAGAGATTTTAAAACAGTTGCGTAATAAGCATCTTGTACAGTCTTCTGTGCCTACTGTTTTACTCAATTTTTTATTGCAGAACTGAATGGCTTTTATACACAGAGCTAATCCTTCTGAAAGTCTGCCTCTTGGGCTTTTTTTTTTTTTCACATAATGATCAAAAAGAGCATGACAAAATCAATAATTTCGATCTGACCATAGATTGATAAACAAGCTGGAGAGAGGAAAGAGAAGATGAGTGCTTAGGTTTATTTTTGCTTTCTTTTAATTGAAGGAAATAATTTGAATTAAGTAAATGTTTTAAATATAAGGTAGATTTTTGGCTTTCTTTCACCATAGAGCATTGCTGCTTGTGTTTGAATTAAATGGCTGTAGGTAGGTCATTTGAACATAGTTGAGAAAATAATAGATCTCTCTGTATGTCAGAGGTGAACCATTCTGTTGACAATAAAATATTCTTTGTGGCTGTTGGTCCAGCCCAACTGGTGGTGAGAATCACCTGAAACTATAACCCTGCCTGATTTGTGCACCTTGTGCAGTTGTTATTCTGTCATGGGCAGAGGATATTGCCACCTTCCTCCTCCTTCTCCTCCTCCTCCTCACTGGAAGAGCTCTGACAAGTGTTCCTTCCCTTGCTACACATGATGAGGCAAAAGTACTCTCAAAGGATGGACCCACTTTTGAAAACATCTGATACTTTTACCTAGAGAGGCTGAGTTATGGGGATATATCAGGAATACTGGCTGATAGTGCCCTGGTTACTATGTGGAACATAATTGTCAGTGTCTGAATTCCACCCAGCTCACTGCCATAAACCTGTAGTACCTAAGGGGATACCAGACGCTTCCAATGGATGGCAGAAGCCAGCAAAGATACAGCTGACGCTTCAGGTGGCTTATTTACCTTACTTACTCCATTGCAGGGGTGTTGCTTTGGCAGCTGCACGTCTGAGGTGAAAGGATGCTGTTAGATGAGCCTCATACGATATGTAATGCAAAAGAGCAATGAGGACTGCAGCTTTAGGCGTTGTCAGCCTCAGAGGCGTGTTACATTGGTTGCTTAGGTAAATGGTGAATATTCAAAAAAAAAAGGGTCTGTTTATACACACAAGCTTGCACTTGCTTACACCTCTGTGTCCATTTATGAAGCACTTACACATATGTGAACAGGACACTTGCACAAAACTCACTCACAAATTGTGCAGACCATGTATTTACCTTCTGTAACTCATAGGCCTGGAGATTTATATGGGGAAAAGGGATGAGCAGGTGTTGGGGGGAGCAACCTCGCTGAAGCACAAACGAAAACTTGGTTTGGAACAACTTGGAAGTATTTTGACTATATTTTTGTTCATATCGTTTGACGATATTTTTGTTTGTATTCACTTTTTACAGTGTTATATGAGAACGAGACTTAGTAGCTTTAATTCTGGGAACATTGTTTTTATAGTGGGTCTTCTGAACGTATCATCCTTCTAAACTCTAACATTTCCAGGGAAGAAATGGTTCATTTGCTGTAAATGAAGCCTTTATTAATTTTTTCTTTGTTCAAATCATATTTGCAGAAATTTGGAGCATTCGTTTTATTTCAGAACAATGCAAAGAATTATGAAATATATACAGTACATAAACATTAACCTTTATTAGCTGCTTTAACTAGCAAATAAATGGAGAAGAAAATGCTATCTTCTAGCAAACTCTTTACAATATCTGTAACTCACAACATTTCTTGTTTATGATCCATTTCTCTAAATCTCTAGACATCTCTTATTGTTGAAAAATACACTCATTCATTATTTATTCTGATTAACTGTAAGTGAGTTCTAGAAATACCTTTAGGGCCTGTTTTCAAATTTTTGCTAGGTAAAATAGAAATTTATATTATAGTAAAGAGCAAAGTTCATATGTTAAGACAAAATGATATTTGGAGGTACCAGTTCCCAGCATCACACCCATTTTTTTTTATTTTTTTATTTTAATGGAAAAAGCTTAAATTAGGAAGGGGTTATATGAAGACAGAAATGCCTTTGTCTTTCTGAGTTGCAGTCTTGTAACTGAAAATACATGAGAGAGGGTCTTCCTCTTATCCTTCAGAATCTGTATTCATTTTAATGTTGGTCTGAGATTCTGCCAACATTGCAAATTAAAGAAATTATCTCAGTGTATATTTCCTCAGATCAATTACTTTATTTAGTTACCCCAAGTGCAAATAGCAGTGGAACAGGCTTTTCTTCAGTTTGCAATACCTGAGATACATGCTCAGTGTGGTGTGATCTACCTGGGGTAGTTTCACCTTGGGCCAGCACAGATACCCCTCAAAA
>VXAA01001381.1:80754-92881 GCA_013399115.1 Anseranas semipalmata
AAAAAAAAAAGAATATCATATGCACTACACTGTTATTATATGAATCTTGCTAAGCTAAGAGGGATGATCTGTCTGCATTACCAAGAGCTCACCTATAGTTTCCTCTAGTCTTGCCAGGTGAGTGTTGCTTGTGAGGACAAGTCACCTTCCCCTTCTGAGCTGAGAGCTGCCTAGGAGCTCAGCATCCTAGGAGCTCCCCAGCGTCCAGGCTTCTTCCTGAATTTCACTGTGAAGGAGTCAAAGTCAAGAAATGTCCCCAAACCGGGCTGTATTTGCATGCCTCTGGTGTTCAGCTTTGAACCTTGCTCTGCTCTGCAGTCCCTCAGTGTGTCAAAAAGACTGAAATATGCTTGTGAGCACGTCCTGAAAACAGAGAAAGGAAATTTGGCCACTTCCCTCTTCCCCTCTGTTCCCTCTGGTTGAAGTGATTTTGCTCGTATATTTATCACTGTGTTGCACCATTAAGCAGCAGATGTAATGAATTTGGCCCCCAGCTGCCAGTGCCAACTGCATATGGGATAATAACAAACAGATCACAGAAAGGGTGCATGCAAGCCACACGTAAATAAATACTTTGAAAGTGCAGTTTAAATAGTTTATTAAAGTAATAAATGGAAATGATTATAGGATGAAAGTGCAGGATAGCACAGAAAACTTGGTGGCCTGGCAAGTTTATATTGACTTGACACAAGGGCTTTTACAGAAAGTGTTCAATGTGCAATTCATATTGAACCAATTTGAGAGTCTTTATTTTACAGCTGGCGGAGAAGGTGTACTTTCCACTGTGCTGATAAAATGTCACCTGTTGAACTGTGTGTAAACTGACCTTTTTTGGATGGTCACATAGCAGCTGGAATGCCATCTGCACGAAGTGAGATGGCAGGTGATAGTGAGGGAAGAGCAAATACTCTTAGCAGCAGCAGCAGCAGCTAGGACCTTTCAGTTGTGTTTGTTTTACTTGCCCCAATGTTTGTCAACAGCAGATGTGCTCAGGAAGTTTCGGTCTTGGAAACTGGACTGGAAGGGAAGAAGCAAGACTCGTTGTGTGAAGACTGATTTATAGCATCAAAAGAAAAAAAAATCATAACAGGAGAAAAGCCAGATTGAGAACACAGTGTTCTTTATTAATGATCTATTTCTTTCATACTGCTCTTATATTTTTATTTAAAATTAAGTCAATGTTTATCACTGGCTTGTCTTACCCTTCAAATCATGCAGCTTAATCTGTATATTGAGAATTTCTTTACTATCATAAGAGTTATTGCTGTACATTAAAATTTTAGCACATTAATAAATTTTACGTTACTAAAAGCACAGAAAACACTATTGTAATCTAAATAAGATATATTAAAGTAGACTTCTTATGGTTTCAATCCTTACAAAAATTGTATTAGCCAATATTTTTACCTCAGAGAATCTTTCAGGGAAACTTGGTATTTTCCCATTTCCTTTTAATTATCATATAAATTAGCTATGCTTTTGGGAAGGGTGGAGTAGGGGGGGGTCAAATTATAAATATTTTGGTCATTTCACTCAGTTATTAAAATTTTAATATTAGCTACCATCTGTAGCAGAAAATGAGAGAGTAAATATTCCTGTTGATGTGTATTCAAATGCACCAATGACAGGTTGAGAATAAAAATCTAACATATTTAGCTGTTGCAGGACCATGCTATAAATTATAAAATATTAAAAGGTACAATGTTCTTTGTAGCAAGACAAGAGTAATATGAATGCAACAATTAAGAGTATGAAATGTAAAAATAATAAAAAGAACCCTTCTACTTCAGCAGCTCATATCACAAGTAAGAAGAATAGCTGAAATGTTATCAGCTTTATGGAAAAGTTACAAGCTATGCAGGCTGTAGCAGTTAAATCGCAATTTTTGGTACTGATATATAACTGCATTTAGAATAATCTGAACTGGGGTTTTGGAAAGAGGATGTATTCCTGTACCAACAACTTCAAAAAAGAAATGAAGCATAGAAGGAATATGCAGAAATAAAGTAGGGAAGGAAACTGCATCACCTTAGTGATTGCTGCATTGCTTGTGAATATTAGAAGTAAACGTTTTTGCCTTGTGATTATACAAGGAACGCTTCTATTTTGCAACAAAACATCCAGTGGCCAAAGGATTTTCCTCTATTCCTTTTCATCCACAGCAAATTTCATGGACAACTTATTCCCCTAAATTGCTTTTCTGTTATGAATGTGAGGAAACTTCCAACCATTCACTTGGTCTTTTTGTTTTATTTTTGCAGTATACAGATGGTTAAAGCAACAGAAATGTTCCAGACCTCTAGGAAAAGGACCGCCTTGTGCTTTAGGGACAGCAACAGCATAAAACTATCACTTTGTTCTTCTTCCTCTACCTTTCTCCACATTTTTACACTGGGTTACTGCTTTCTTCCTCCAGCATCCTCTGAAAACCCTTTAAGGCAACTGAAGGCTGATAGAATAGGTAGCAATAGAAAAAGGAAAAGGATTATGTAAGAAAGGTTTAATAGGGATGATGAGAAAAAGAAATAAACCAATAAACTTGCTATGGCAACAAAAGCACGAAAGTCAATACTATTAGAACAAAAAAATGGTATCCAATTCCTGCCAGAAGTTGATGGGAAGTTTGGTAGAGATGTGTGCGTCTGTGCAAACCCGCACACATGCCACATGAAGCAAAATCAATTTGCAGAGAGGCAAGGGAGGTAAAATCTATTAATTCTGTAAGAAGGGTGCTACCTTCTTTTCCTTTTCAAGTTGTTTCCACAGAGAATTGCAGGAGCTGGTGTGCAGATGTCGTCACCAGAAAAACAGCAATCTGCAAAGAAGGATACTTCTTTGGACTGTCAGAGTGGGATTTAGCTCATCACATATAAACATCTGTGGTGTAAATGCTACCTCTGAGCAAGCCATCTTATGTTCCTATTAAGAGACAAGAGTAACAGACATTTCTAGGGAGTGATTCATCTTTTCTTGAGGAAGACATTTATGTCTGGTCAGAGAAATCATGCCCTAAAAGCATCTGTTTTTATCCATTTGCTATAAAGGAAGGCTGGACTGAAGAGCTTCAGACATAGACATTAACAGTGAAGCTGTAACATTAGAGGAGATGAATCCTACCTTAGTGTTTAGTTCTGAGGTGTCGAGATTACTGCATGAAGAAGGGATTGCCTGACTCTCCTTGAAGCGCTGTGAGGGCAGATAATGGGACAAGAATTTCTGATTCTCTTTCTGGTCCCTTTGGGAACCCTCCTGCGCACTAGTGCCAACAAGATTTATATGGCAAACTACATTACTGCAGACAAGTCAGGCACTGAGGAAAACAGAGGAGTCTCAGCCTCAGCCTACCTGGCCTTACATCAATAACTTGCTTTATCAGTACTCCCTTAATGAATGCTGTGGAAAAAATATTTTGTCTCCCATACTGCACTCGTGCTTCAAGATGCACACAGCTATCATGATTGCATAGATTTAGGAAGTGGCTATAGGTGATTTTAGCTGATGGGGATAGAGATAGTGATACTTTGTGAGCCAGCACTTTCCTTCTATTTGGGTGTGTAATCTGAAGACATTTTGAGGATATTGTATTTCCTTGCTACTTCGGAATGATCTATGGGGCAATGTGGCGGCCCCAAGCCACTACCTTTTACTGAAAAAAAAAAAAAAAAAAACCTCCCGGAAAAGGTGTAGAAAATGTGTAGTGCGTTGTGGTTATTCGTAGCAGCTGCTTGTTTCCTCAGAAGTATTTTTTTAGGACACAGTTTTATTTTTGTAAGAGAATCTTTTGAGTAAAAGAGGAGAGAAAAAGGATGGTGTGTGTCCTGTGTCCTAATCTATCATTGCTGTCAGTTATTTCTGGGTCAACCAACTAAATGCCTGCTACAGAAGTAACCATTTCTGCTTCTCATTTTCCCACCAGTTATCCTAGATGAAGCAGCTCACAAACAAAGACTCACTTGTATAGTTAGGGCCAATCCATCAGTTTGTGTAATCTGTGCCTTGGCAGACCTTTGGTAATTTATGCTATATGAGGATCTGCACCTTTTATTTGTCTCTTAAAATCTAAACAAAGCCTTTTATTTTGGGTTTAACTTCTCCTTCATTTGCAAAATGCATTCAGCTTTGATATTGTTAGTAAGGGAAACATTCCTCCAAGGGTGAGACCTGTAGAAAACATCAGAGAACTTCTCCAGGGCCAGCTCAAATCGGGTTCTGCCTTCAGCATATATTTGAATCTGCTAATGCCAGATAGACCCCCCCCCCCCCTTACCCATCCCTCAGAGGCAACCACCGATGAGCTACATTTTTCCTCTCTTAATGAAAAGGTCCTACATTAGAGGCCCCCTTCTCTCTGTGTTTCCTTGCTTTTAAGCAGGATTCCAATTCAAACCAAAAGCCCTCACATGCAGAAAAACATTTGTTTGGAGAGAATAATTCCTCCCTGGTGTTTGCCACATATTTATTTTGTCTCAGTACTATAAAAAAGGGTCTTGTTGCTGACTCAGAAGGAGCTCATTATGGAAAGACTTCACCTTTCAGTTGCAAAAGATGTTTCCTTGAAATGATAATGTAATGAGTGTTAGATCAGCCGTATGTAGCCGTTAGGCTATTCTTTTGATCGGTTGGAAATGCATTTGTTAAAAAGCTGCTTTATTGATTTCCTGGCTGGTTTTTATACTGTTTGGATCATCTGTACACACACACACATATCACATTTTTACCACTTCAAAGTGGTTAATAAATTCACACTGCTCAGGAGATTGAACACGAAATGGAGTGAACCCTTTCTATAGAGAACTCTGTTGTTCAACCTTTGATAAAAAGAGTCTTAACTGCACGCTGGGTGTCTCCTTTACAATATTTTTAAAACAATCTGCCACAAAGGGAACAACATACACTAAAGCAAAAGAATATGGCTCCCAGGGATATAAACTGAGTGAGGAGTTGTGATTAAGATTTCAGTAAGTTCAGGTGACAAAATATTACTGAGTTTATACCAGGCTCAATGCAGATATTGTTTCCTGCTAACCTATCCACATTTACTATTTTCACTTCGTTGTTTTTATGATATATTAGCAGTATAAGTTTGATACATTGTAAGTGTTAAAGATGAAACCTGTGCCTCTTCATATAAATTGCTAGAACTATACAAAATATCTCTAGTTAAATTTCATGGGCTTTGTTGGCCTTGGATGTCTCTTGGATCACAGAGTTTTACACCATTGTCTGAACTCCTTGTTTATAGGTCCCCAGTTTCGACAATACCCAAGCAGGTTACCGCTCTGAGGTGTGGATCAAAATTTTCATTTGGTAAAGTTTTAAGATATACTCTCTGGTTGTTGTTGTTTTTTTTTTTTTTTTCTTCCCCTTTTCTTTTTGATTGTTTTGGTTTACTAAACAACCCACTAATATCCTTTTGGATCAAAAACCTGAATTATATAGATGAGCCTTGTGAATGGAAATCTCAAGGAAGTGTGTTAATTACTGTGTTGCAATTCACCTTTGATTCCCCAGCTAAGGACAGTCATTGCAGAGCTTGTATCTTCCTCTCCTCTCTCTGAGTAGAGTTGCTAACCTGTATCTCATAGCAATGTGATGTTAGTGTTAGCAGCCCGCTTTTATACCCATGTGATGTCTATAAAATATTACCTACCCCTTGACTGTGTATTTAAGACAAGCCATTCAAATGACCCAGATGACCATGCTACTTATTTGAGTGATTGGCTTTGGCAGTGTCAAGGGTGGCCTATCAAACCAGAAGCTGCTGTCTTAACATGAGTTTGAAGTTTGTTCAGGTGCTTAAATTAAAATGTGAAAACTGGATCTTTCTAGTGTTGTGAGATTATTGAAGTTATCAGATGTGAAACTACACAAATGACATGATCTAGAAGGACTTAAGGATGTTTTTAGTATTTTATGCATAAATGCCAACATATATGCAGTATCCAAGGAACCTGGAGCAAGCAGAACAGAGTAAAAATATTTAACAGAAACCATTTACATTTCAGTTCCTGAGTCCTCTATCTATGAAATAGAAATAACAGACTTTCTTACCTCTCAAAAGGATTGTGAGAACAAATACATTAAATATTGCAAAGAACTGGAGTATTACGGTAATTGATGCCAAATGCCCGACTAAGATAGCTAGGGACAATTTCTGAAGAGACAGGAGTTGTATTTGCAGAATCACAGAATTGTTAAGGTTGTAAGGGACCTTTGGGGGTCTTCTGATCCAGCTGCCCACCCTAAACACGGCCAGCAAATCTTTCTACTACCCAATTTAATTCTGTGAACTGTAGGTATCTGACCTTGGAAGAGATGAAGAGTCACCCTAAAAAAGCACCATTTAATGAGCTTTAGTTTTATTCATTGGCAAAATTGAAATAAAGCCAGTTAGAAAATAAAACATTGTTTTCAATTCTTGAAAAGATATAGCAAGCAATACAGGATTGAGTGAGTTCTTTTGTTTCTTTAACTTTAAAAATTTTAAATACTATTTTTTTTTAGATTAATAATGACTAATTAAATTTTTTACAATGTTAAAACTGGGTGTTTGTAATTTATCCTTTAATTTGAGGAAAATATATCCTAATGAATGTAATCCCAGAGCATTCTGGTGTCATCAAGTTAGTATTGTTCACTAAAGCAGAAAAATATTGCCAGTTTCTGTCTCCTTGTTTATTCTTTTTCTTCTAAAATAATTAAGCTCTATTTTCTTCTAGGCTGCTCCTTTCCATAACTATATTTAGATGTATAGACAGAATGAAGAAAATCATTGTTGTTTCTAAGAGAGGATTTTTTATTTCTGGACTTGTGGCAGCTTTCTAAGTAATAGAGTTTTTCTTCATTTGATAGCATATAACTTTTCATTGATCTCAGGAGTTGTACTTCAAAACATTTACAAAAACTTAAGATTTATCTTTTGGGCTAGTGAATGTCTTTGTGCCAGTTAGCCCAGTTGAGAAATCTCTCTCTCTTATAACATGCATCTATAGAAAGATGTTCTGATGTGCCTGCTTGGCGAAGTGGCAGGATATGCCATGCTGTCATTT
Source organism: Anseranas semipalmata (assembly GCA_013399115.1). Classification (NCBI taxonomy): domain Eukaryota; kingdom Metazoa; phylum Chordata; class Aves; order Anseriformes; family Anseranatidae; genus Anseranas; species Anseranas semipalmata. The sequence goes on from VXAA01001381.1 coordinate 87,804, forward strand.
ACCATGTTTTGGCCAGTGATTAGCAGGAAATGACTTTGACATATATGGAGAAGACAATTATTCAACAAATGGACAGATTCAGTCCTGTATGTCATCTATCGCCTATGCTTTTGTTGATATACTAAAGGCCTTCTTGCCTTCCTCTTTTTTGACTGGAACAGCAAGTGATCATGTTGTATGGTTGATGTTTTTGAGCAGGAGGGTTTGTCCCTCTCTTCGTTGAAGACACCTGCTGCTGTGATTAGCTTGGTAAGAGATATGTAAAGGAGACAAAGTGGATATGAGTTTTGTGTACAAACAGCAGTAAGTGCTTTAGACGGCTGCTGTATTTGTCAGTAGGTGAGAGGGAAATGTGAAGGCATCAAATACAAGATAGAAATCACTCAAACTTATGCTTACTAGTAATTTAGTTCTACCAAATTGGTATTGATCTTGAGATAATTATTTAATACCTGTTTATTCTTTAATAGTTTCCTTAATATTTTAATGCAGTGATGCTTTTTGGATTTTATTTAACCATTGGCAATCACTGAAAGTAAAGGCTATCAAATGCTTGAAAATGCTATCTATTCTTTTATACTTTGGGTATCAACACATCCATCTATCTAATCTAACCTAGTGTATTACTAGTCATCTTTGATCAAGATAGTTTCTAGGTTAGCTCTCACATAAAAACAAAACAACAAGCCACCACCACCATCAATAACAAAAACCAATCCAATATTCAGTTTTAAGAACTATTTGCATGACTATTTATATTAAACTGGGTTAGTATATGAGAAAATTATTTATCTGATGAGTGTACTTTTTAAAAATGCACAGTATACCTATAATTTTTTAAGCAGTAGATCTGTTTGTACTCTTTCACCTATAAGACACTGGAACATCGCTTTTATAAATAATGTTTTTACCCTTTGATCAGCTGTCTGTCTCATTTACCTGCATTTTCTTTTAGATCATTGAGTCCTCTGCATGCTTAGTGGCCTGTACAGCACTTCAGCCCCATGTTGCAAGCTCTGCTTTCTCACTATGCCTCATTAAGCATATGAAAATATATTAATATATTTTTAAATATGCGTAATATTCCCCAAGTTACTTTTCCATATAAACAGTTGCTTTTCTTGCCACAGGTGTGTTGAGAGTGTAAGGGGAAGCTTTTGACCCTGAGATGGGAGTAATGACCCAAGAGACAATCTCTCTCTCTCTCTCTTGCATGTACTCGGTGATATCCACATTGGGAAGAAGTTTTTGAACCAGTACTTCAAAGCAGAGGGGTTCATTAGCTTTGGAAATCAATTCATCCAATGTATGATGAATGGCCAAACAGTGCTCGTGATCTAGTTCTTTATTATTACTTATTTTTAGTTTCTGCATTACTGCTACTTCATCATCTTATTTATTCTCTTTGCTGTTTGAACTATGCAGGAAATACTGCATTTCCCATCGGAATTTGGGATGGGATAAGGCCATGTTATCTTGTTCTTGATAAAGCTACTGTCATTTTTAATCTGACAATTGAAAACTGTGACACATCTGAGCAGTTTATAAACACCAAGGAATGTTTTTGAATGTGTGCTGTGGTTTGGAAATACAATGGGAATGCTAAGCAAAGTTTCAAGTGTATGTGTTAACTGACAGAGAGAAGGAGGGAGGGAGGAAAAGAAGACTGCAAAGAAAAGTTAGCTCTTCAGACTGATATGTGATGACTACTAAGAAGCAGGAAGGTAGCACAAGCAGCAGTATGCCTCAGCCCTAAAAGGGTCTGGACCACAAAGGTTGCAAAGCTCTGAGCGCTCAGGAGGAGATGGGGAATCAAATGATACTGAGCACACAGTGGTGGTTTAACTGGGGACTTTGCCATCATTCTCTCAGTTGGTCTAGTGATTTCTTCTGCAAGTAGATGCTTTTCTGTTTTGAGTGCTTTTCTGTTGCACACCTGTGACAGAAGGAATTGCTGTTGTTCTGGAATTGTTCCTAGGGTATATCAAACAGCAGTCATCTGCAAGCAGCACTGGTGAGATCATAGCTGAAATTGCATCTCAATCTCTATGCTAAAAAGGATGTAGAAAATTAGAGCTCAGAAAAAAGCTCAGAAATAATCTGACGTGCTGAAAATGCATCTTGCTGTAAGTTAAAGATCAAGATCTATTTTGCTTATCAAAGGCAATGTTTAGTTTTCAAGAATGGTTTTACCATGATATAAGTATATACTCAGGGAAAAACTCTGCTAACTTCATGCAAGTACAATCAAATCTGGAAACTGCAGGCTTGTTACAACATTTACATTTGTTAATTTTTAGGGAAGTTCTATTGTAGCTTTAGGTGATATAACTATGGAAGCAAGCTGCAAAGTGTTGTGGTCATTTCCCTATCCTTTCATCCTTCAGTCCACTCCTTGGGTAGTCTTCTAAAAGATAAGTCTGGGACAGCTAGGGGGTGCTGAAGAGAATACAGAAATCACCAAGGAAAAACGTCTGAGCTGTGTGATAGGACGGATGAGGTTAGGTGTTGATAATGTTCCTGCAAAATATTCTTAAATGGATTAATCTCTTTCTTAAAACAAGGGTGGCAAAGTTCCTTACTCCACCTGGCCTTTTTCCAGTTTGCTTAAAGTAACCTGAGCTTCGTGAAAGTGAACAGAATGGTTTGCAGATAACATAAGGCTCAATGGCCACATCTGTATTGCTCAATAAAACAAGACTAGGGAGTGAGCTGGAGTACCAGACTGTCCAATGCTGATTGTGCAAACACTGTCTAGTTGTTAGTGGGCTCTTGGGCATGATTTTGACCAATGCCAGCCAGATACTATGGCCCACGGTGCTGAGAGGAGACCATGCACTAGATCCCCTTGCCAAGGGAGCAGTAGGGGCAAGACAGCAGCAGAGATAATCTTGCCATCTTGCCGTGTTCTGTCTCTCTATCCTAGAAGGTTTTGCAATCTCAGACTATACAAAGTTGAATAGCATGCAGCTCTTCCCAACAGTTTTGAAAATACTGCTGTGATGAGCAGCAGACAGCCTTCACATTATGTCATGCGTATTTGACATGCGAAAAGCGCATGGTGCAAAAGTTTTCAGCCATAGGAAAGTCATACAAGGCCAGAAGGACACCAAAACTAAGTCTTACGTAGCATGGATGCAATAATGAATTTGACTGAGGGGCTAAAAGCATGGGGCCTTGCCCTGTCGTATTTATCAGTGTAGCTGTGGTGAGCTGTGACCTCTTGGTGTCCAGATGTCTGCTTTTGTTCCTTTCCCCACCCCCATCAGTGCTGCAGAGCTCCCCGTTTGTTCAATTTGTCATTGTCTGTGTGCAGATGACATCAGGACTAGTGGACCTCTGATACTGCTCAGAAAGTATGTGAGAAATCACATTTGACAGTTTTTTCATTGGAAACCATTTGTCATTTATTGCTTAAATAATAAAATGGAATATGAAAAAAAGTTTATTAAAAAAAAAAAAAGTTGTGTGTTATTTTGATAGGAATCATGTTTAGACATGGCCACCAGAGCAGGTGGAACCTGGGTGGTGTGTACAATAGCAGCAGTTTGCTTCATGAGTCTTACCAGCTCATGTCCTTCTGACTGAACATAAATGTATCAGCAGGTCTAAGTTCCTAACGGTAGAGATGTCCCAAGGTTTGACAGGAGGCAGCCTTGTTCTCTATTTGTATTTCAGTGGTGTTTTTCATTTTTTTTTTAATTTGTGTGTAATTCCATGATCAGAATGACTTGTTTTCAAAACCTCATACCAATAGCTGGGGCTGTGGTAGAGTGAGGCTTGTATTTTCTGGCTTATTCCATCATCCTGGGCCCTCCATACACTGATTCTTGAAATATCCCTTTGACTGTTATTGGGTCAGTTGTGTGCTGGTAGTTGATGCTCGTAACGAAAGGGGTGAGATTTTGTTGTTGCAGGGAATGCATAGTTTGCTTTTGTAAAGGCAACTTTGCCTCATGCAGATGGACCCTCCTTTCCCCTGGTATGTAACGTGGTACAAAGCCAACATTTGAATCTTGCAGGAGCATAGTGTGCTCAGCTGTTCGTGCTACCTGAAAGAGGATTGTTTGTTCCACTTGCCTGAAGTACCGCAGTGATGAAGATCTGTAGGTATATCAGTCTGGTGCTGTAAAATTTGCAGTCTCTGCTTTTCTGTTGGCATTTTGATAGAGATGCCTATACAAGTTCACAGACAGGCAAATAGCATATTTGTATTTGTTCAGCATTGTTCTTGGTTTATTTCTTTGTGGAGTCATTCCTTGTCAGATAAGAACCAGAGAAATGATGGAAGTCTGAGCAAATGTATCTTAGGGTCAGGAGAACATCCTGATGACTCAAAGGAGTTACCTACAGTCAGTTTAGTACGTTCTTTCATTGCAAAGCACTGTTAATATCTGTCTTATACCAGCTCAAATATTTTTTTCTCTCTGAAACTTTTTTCCATTTGAAGTAGGTCTTCTTGAAATCAACACTGAAGCAAAAAGGCAAACTGTACCATTTCTGTAAAGTGCAGAATTGAGCAGCCAATGGAGCAGTGAGCAGTGAGGTTGTCCTTTTTTAATTACAAAAGTAACCTAATAAAAGGCTTCAATTATACCCCTGATTACTGTTTTAAGACATTTGAGGTCTTGCCTAAATTCCTGGGTTTTGACAAGTGGCAAAGCTGAAATAATTCATTTAAAATGTTAAAAAAGTCCCCAAAGAAATCCTAAAAGAAACAAACAAAAAAGTAACTCAGGGAATCTGATAGAATTTCATTATTCATAGGGACTTTTACTGTTGGGGAAGGCATTGTATTGATGAATACATAAAATTCTAGGACAACAGGATTTTTTAAACTCCATTTTTTACAAGTTCTTTTCATACATAAATATACTGTATAATTAGTACATTTCCATGTTTCAGACTCATAGGAAAATGAGCAATAGAGCTCAAGGTCAGAAACCTGTTGGTATTACATTGAGATGTTCTGTACTTCCTAACCCTTTATGTCTTCAAAGGAATATCTTCTCATTCAAGGTAATATTTTGGAAGTTGAGCACATGTGCATGTGCACACACGTGAATGACAGAACCTCT
>VXAA01001381.1:92995-111126 GCA_013399115.1 Anseranas semipalmata
ATTATTATTATTATTATTATTATTATTATTATTATTATTATTTTCCAAGCTGAAGTGCACTGGATTAATAGTCAGGGCTCTGCTACAGTTAACACATGCCTGGAAAATAGCCACACATAAGAATTCACTGACCCAGAAATGAGAGAAACAAAATCAATCAGTGAGTCAGTGACAACGAATCTGATGAACCTCTGAGCACTGCTAGCACGGATGATATTCTCAGCTTGCAGGTTCAGCCTTAATGATAACACCAGTAGGGAGACAAAATTGGAAAGAGCACATTGTATCTTTGCCAGCTCTCTTCCCATGTTCTGCAATCAGTGGAAACAGATCTGGGTAAACAAAATTCTCAACGTTGGTTTATCTAGCAGAACAGTCTCAGAAGCTTTGTAGAAGGAGGACAATAGTCTCTGTGCCTAATACATTGAAGGATCAGTGAAATTAAATAGCAGCATCCTCAGCATTTTATTCCTTTCTTCTTTTGTTGTAATCTCTCTTTATTGCTTCTCCTTTTCCTTTTCCTTTTCCTTTTCCTTTTCCTTTCCCTTTTCCTTTTCCTTTCCCTTTCCCTTTCCTTTTCCCTTTCCCTTTCCCTTTCCNGAGCACACTAAGTAATTCTGCCAAGGTGCAGGTCCATGCACACCCCGGTGCTCATCCACAGTCGTTCAGAGGCTGCAGCACAGAGGGAGCTGTGCTTGGGACAGATATTCCTTTCCCTTTCCCTTTCCCTTTCCCTTTCCCTTTCCCTTTCCCTTTCCCTTTCCCTTTCCCTTTCCCTCTTCTTTTGCCACACAAGATGATTTGGGAGAGCGTATAGTACATGCATGTATATGCATGGTAATGGTTTTAAACTAAAAGAGGGTAGTTTTGGGTTAGACATTAGGAAGAAAATGTTTACTCTGAGGGTGCTGAGGCACTGGCATAGGCTGCCCAGAGAAGCTGTGGATGCCCCATCCCTGGAGGTGTTCAAGGCCAGGCTGGATGGGGCTTTGGGTAACCTGGTCTAGTGGGAGGTGTCCCTGCCCATGGCAGGGGGTTGGAACCAGATGGTCTTTAAGGTCCCTTTCAACCCAAACCATTCTATGGTTCTGTGACTATATGATATAACACATAGGCATGGCTAGTGCCAAGAAGTTGTCAGATAGTAGTGAGGAGATTGAAGAACTGCAAGTATTTAAATGATGAACTTTGACAGTACTGTAAAAACAGCATGTAAATAATAGCCAGCAAACATAGCAAGTACTTAGTGTACATTAGTACACATTAGTGTATGTCATATCCATGTATGAGATTTTGATTTTGGAAAAAGCATTCTGAGATACTAATTGATTTGCAAGCAGCAAAGTTATTAGTGGCTAGCAAAGTGCACCATCTTCTAGTTATTTCTGGTGTGTATCTGGATTCGTTAAAAACTGCTATAGCTCTGCTAAGAGTGATAAGCCCCTTCCCTGCTTTTCTTTCCTTATTTTTAGAAATGGCTGTATGCCTGCAGGTTACAGGGATCTGAGTACCTGGACTTGTGCCTCTAATAATTCCACCGACAAGGCACTCAGAGTTTGTGAATTTAGCAGTGGCAAATCAGGTTAAATGCAGCTGTTACTGGATGGGTTAATCATTTTTCGTATTGCTTGGTCTTGCATTTTAAATGGCACTGGCAACGCAGAATATTATCTTCCATGTTTGATGTATAGTATTGCCTGAATGATCCAAGTCATACTGACAAGAGCATAACCAAGTACAAACAGAATATAAACCTTCTCTGACCATGAAGTGAGTGTGCGGTGTATACAATGTTATGATGGATATCTTTTCTGTTGTTACAAATGGTTTGCACATTTCAAATTCTTTCTTTTGGCTAATGAAAAATACCTTATCACACATGCTTTAGGTCTAAGATCAGTGCTATTTAAGTGATAGTTAATTAAGTTAACAGGGTTTGGAAATGAACATAATGCACATTTTGGAATTTTCTTTCTGGCACGATTTAATATAGTTGGCCGAAATATTATGCAATTGGCAAGCACCAGGAAGGTGCTTTGCTCTTTTCATGCTGTAAATGAATCTTAAGTATGCTGAGGGCTTTGGATGACTTAATTGACCATTTTTTTTCTAGACATCCCTAGAACTTGGATAGGTCCAAAATTAGAAAGGATCCAGCTGTGGAGGGAGTCAAAGAAAGAAGAAAAGAGGTTACTCAGGTAAAAGCTGAGTTTGGAGAAACAAGGCAGGGATGAAACGCTGTATCTGTGTGCTAGTTGCTGAGGAATCAGTAGAAAATTAAGAGCACATAGTCTAAGCATTCAAACTGTATCTCTTGCTAAGGGTCAAATGATACATTCTGATTTACTCATTCAATAGAGGATTTTTTCTTGTCTTAGAACCCTTAAATAGACACATAGTGCTGAAAAAAAAACCAATGTCTGAAATTTCAGGCAATTCTCTTTTCAGTATTTGACATGTTCCACCATTTCTAGTTCTGCACAAAGAGCAAAACAGGAACATGACAGACTCTGCTACTGCAGATAACAGGGACACAGTGTGTGATATTCACTGTGCTTCTGGGAGACCAGAAGAAGGCTCTGAAGACCTGTGCTGTCTAAGGAAGCAGTGCACATGTGCAGCCAGGCCCCTGAGCTGGGATCAACACTGGGTGTTGGCAGCACATTGATGTGGTTCATGTCACCTTCTGCCCATGATTTACATCAGAGATGCCCAGCTCAACAGAGCAGGTGGCCAAAAAGAATCCAGGTTGTCAGGATGGGGCCATATTTCCACATCCTACCGAAGTCTGCCTCCTTGTTTCCCTCTTGCACTGATGCCCTTATGGCAAGGTCCTGCCCCACAGACCATCACGGGATCTGTCTTCTCTCATCTATAGCAGTATAATTATTGAGAGAGTCAGCTTTCTTTTGGAGCTTTCTGCTTTAGAACTGGCTTTCTTTCAAGGTGTGTGTGTGTGCATCTTCCATTGGACTGTGCATGTGGATATGCTTAGGTTTTTGGCTGGCTGAGAGCAATTTAAAGTTGCTTTCCTACAATATAGGGCTGTAAAGTTTAAAAACGAACAAACAAACAACCAGTTCCATGTGCAGAAATGTTATTTGTGTGCGTGATGTCCTGTGTATTTTGCTGTTTATCGCTTCATGTTCCTCCTTATTCTCTTTATTTCTGGTTTCTTTGTGTTTACGGTCTCCCTGGCTTATTAACTCTGCAGTGCCATCTTACTTTGCTGGTGGTGACAGGCTGTCATACCGCTGTAGACTTCCCCATTACAGAACCCCGCTAGTGACAAACACTGATTCATCACGCAGCACTGGTCCAAAATCACAATTGGAAAAATCAGAAGTGCAACCTCTGAAGCTTCCCTCTAAGGACTACCCTAAACTCCTGCAGTTCTTGCCGTCCCCTCTTCCTGTCTCTTCTGCTCACTGCCACCACCTTGACTACGGCTCCAAACACGACTGGCTCGCAGTCTCTGGGCTGCAGCAAGTGTCTGTGTGTGCTCCACGTGTTAAGCCAAAGCAACGTGGCAAGCTGCTGTGGGCCAGCAGAGCGGTCATGAACAGGTGTTCATTTCACCTGCCTTTTTCTTTTTCCTAGTTCTTCTTAATGCTTCTCTCCACAAAGATGGGCTCTCTAATACCTCTGCTCCCAACATGTTCATTGTAAGCCTGATAGGTACTTGGAGAAGGCAAGAAGAGAGTTGTAGCTGTGTATTTGGAGCACGCCTAAGAAGGGGTGGCTTGGCAGGGTGTGAAACTGGTGTTGATGCAGAGAGTAATGCAGTTTATAGCAGCTGAAAAAATCCCAAAACTTTACTGCATTCTGTGTCTGACTAAAATGAAAAAAAAATAAAAAAAAATAAAAATAAATAAACTTTCCCAGTTGTGTCATTATTTCTTTCTGTCGTGAAAGTCATGGATGATGGTCATACCATAGCAGAAAACAGTATATCAATTTGATGGCAAGAACCTAGAGGAGGTGAACAATGTCAATTGCCAGGGGAACCAATTTTATTTTCCAAAGAGGGAGGGGAAAGGGAAGGTCATCCAGTACAAAGGTGGGAAGAGACAGAAATTTCATTTTGCCAATTAATTAACAAACAGCCAATCTCTAGCCTGTAGCTTTCCTGCAGCTTTCCTGCAGACAAAACATTGGGAGCAAAACCCATACGTTCAACCTTCAGACCTTCCAACGTGTGATGTGAGGTGTCATTGTGTGACAGATCACCAATGGAGGACACCTGTGCTGTCATGCATGGTATCCTAGCTGATCAATTTAATTCCTTAATTAATTATTGATAGATCTTGATGGATATGTTGCTTTTATTTTTAAAATTTAATTTTAATTAATTATCAGTGGAATGCAGTAGTTTATTTGAAAAAGAAAAAAAGAGGATAAAATGGGAGCTTTCCTTATTTAAGTCTGCTGCTTAGGCCCTTTTTTGAGAAGCATTTGAATGAATATTTCGGAGAACTTCATTAAAAAAAAACACACACACACAAAACATTAGGCTTATTATAAAAATGGAGGAAATGGTGATGAAGAGCACTAAGAAAGAGAGGGAGATGAATATGAGGGGAAGAGCATTTTAACAAAAGGATCTCTGTTCTCGACAGAAGACCTGCTTCCTAACCTGCATCTGCAGGCAGTACTGACTGGAGAAATTAGATGACATTTTTTCCCTCCCCCCCTCTGACTCTATCCCTGAGGACTGAAAGACGTTTAATTTGATATGCTTTTGAGTCCTCCCTCTCTCACCCTCTGAAATCTCCAGAGATATTTTATCATGCGAGACTTAAAATTTAGATGTTGTTAACCTATTACCTTAGCTGAGCTTGTACTTCACTGCTTTCTTCATCAAAAGATAAAACAAGTAAAAGACTCAAAATATACACAAGTGCGGATTTTTTATAGGCAAGCTATAAGCAAATATAGGTTTCAGTAAGCAAACACTTCTGCAAGCTCCCGATTCTGCTTTTCCATGGATCAGTGGGTTAACTAAAGCCTGTGAGAAGGCTCTCAGTTGTGTGATGGTTGTGACAGGTAATAGATTGGAGGGAAAAAGAGACAAAAAGGACTATCACTCAAAATGGCACAAGGCTGGTGCTTACAAAATACAAGAAAGAAAATTGAGCATAGACAGAAAAGTTACTCACTGTTTACTAACATTTTACAGCATTGGTGGACACCAGTTAATGAGTTGGATGCTCAGCCTTGTCTCCTTCAGCTTTTTTATTAATTCCTTTTTTTTTTTTTTTTTTTAACCTTTAACGCCCCCTCCTGAACAAGAAAAAGAAAGAACTAAAATTAAAACCAACAAGAAAGCTTCTTTGGATGATCACAAAGACCTCCTGATGTTTATAACTTTTCAGAACAATCGGCAATACTGTGAGATTCAGTGTACAGATACTCTTAATGTTCTTTGATGAGCCAATATTCTGGTGGGCATTTCATTACAGGAGGAGCTGATGGTAAGCAGGGGAATGATGCACTGTAAAAAAAGAAGCCTAATGAAGTTGGCAGAAAAAGCCCTAGTTTTGAAAGGCTGGCAGAAACTGCCCTTGCTGCAATGAAGACCTGCTTGGATGGCACTGGAATATCAGCCCCATTAGCCATTGTTTTTAATGCCTTTGCATCCTGACAGGGGAGAAGGCAGTTTCTCTGGCACATGGTAATCTTGGGAGTGAGCTGGACCTAAGGCTTGCATAAAAATGTCTGCATTGTGTGGTTTCCAGCTGTGAAATTTTGCCAGCAGTTTACTTTACCTTGAATTAAATGGATGGTGCAGGGGAATAATGGAAAGTGAACAGCAGCATCACAGCCCACAGTCCCATGAGATACCCTGTATGTTCAGTTCCAATCTTTGTATTATGATTTCATGATTTCAGGTCTCAACACTCTAGTGATTTTTGCCTGTTGAGGATGCAGAGCTGACTCCTATTAAACCATCAAAGAAATCTGGAGATAACGAAGTTAGGGCTTTGGATAACGGAGAGGACCTGAATAAGCAAGTTACCCGTGCCTTTGTGAAAACAGGCTATCATGCTCTAACAGAGCTCGCACTTCACCATCATCTTTGCTGTTTAGATTCAGCACCTCACTGAAGTGAATAAATACACCTATGGTTACTCATATTAATGAGATATAAACCTGTGAAGACTAAGATCCATGTTAACACATGGACTTTACAATTTCGTTATTATTTATTTGTATTATCTGTAATATTGTGGCATTGTTTTTGAATTCTGCTGCAGGCTTAGAAATGGCACTGCCTGAGTTTATATTCAGGTTTCATTTTTAAGGCTGTGTTCACAGACTAGAAAATTATTAAATAATGAAGCTGTAGAGGCAGTACTGCTATAGGGGAAAGATTCAGCAGCAAATTCTGCAAGTGTGGAGTCAGAATATACTACATTTTTGAGCTTACACCTGATTTTTGGGAAGCGTAGAGGAGGAGGCAGAGATGCCTAGTTCAGAGACTTAAAAGAACTCCTTTGTTTGTATTCCTTACTTCTGTTAGGGGTTGAACCTAAGTGGATGCACAGGCTTATTTTTTCTTTAATGCTCAAATATTTAGAGTGTTTAATTGAATCAGAAGGTTGTTTGGGAAATGAATGGTGTGTGCACTGCAAGCAGTAACTGGTCTGTGAGGGATGCAGAGAGAAAAAACTCTGTATTTGAATTCTTCTGGCTATAGAGACTGTTCACCGTAAGGATTTTATTTTATTTTTTCTTCCCTGGAACATTTCAATAAGGAGCCTGCCTCCGCCCNCGATTGACTTGTAAATGGATTAGTTTGAAGAACTAGAAACAAATGAAAACTGCAAAGGCTTCTCTTTCCTCTTAGGGTTAATTCTCTCCCCTCCTTTCATCTTCATGCTGCAATATCAACAAACACTCCACCACACTGAAATCAAAACTACTGGGTGGGGGGAATAGAGGAAGACAAACAGAAGGTCAGTAGTTGTATTTATTCCTGCACATTTGCTTTCTCTCTCCTTATACTTTATATGTTTTTTAGCAGTTTCCATCAGCTAGTATATTATCTGATGTAGTGTCATTATATTGTAGGAATTGCAGCAGTTCTACAGTTTTCTAGATGTCATCCTGCCAGATATGTGAGCCTACAGCAGTTTGCATTTGTTACCCTTTCTGGTGTGCTCAAAATATCTTCTAGTATTCGTGTACAGATATAAAAGATTGCTTCACAGAGAGATGAATTGAACCAGCTTGTCATACCTATAAAAATCAATGTATTTTTGGAAAGGGTAGACATATGAGGAATAAACCAGAATCTGGGGATTCTCAGCTTCTTATAGTTCTGTCAGAAGTCTGAATTATTACAACAGAAGTCATGAGTCTTAAAATGAGCGTATTCCATATATACTCCATTTTGGTTGAAGGGCGATCTCCAATTAGGAAAGGTGGAATTTGTGATTCCACTGATAATGTCTGCCTTTCACATACACATTGCACTGTGTGCCTTGTTCTGTAACACCTGGCTGTGATTAATAACTGCTTTTCTCGTGGCTCAAAGAAAAAAAAAAATCAAATGCCTGAAAAATAAAAGGTATTTTCCTCTACTCTCCCCATTTCTCTTTAAGTCTTGGCAGAACATGTAAGTCTCCATATTTTTGTCAGTACTGTGCTTTCTGTTACTTCATACTGGTGCTATTTTACAGTGTTAGTGAGTGCACCAACTCTGCAGAGCACCTAGGAAAAAAAAAAACTCGCCTGCAGTATGCTCTGCTAGTGCTCCCTGCCTAACATAAAACTAGAGGCAAGCTGAGAAACAGGAAATAAAGAAAATAATGTATTTTATGAGAGAAAGCAGTTTGTTGCAACAGATATATCCCATTAGTGCTGTGATGACATTAGATGCCAGGATATTCCATTTTAACTAGATCATAAATTTAACTTTGCCTAAAGGATTTATCATCAGTGATGTCTGTGTCCCGGTAGCTCCTTTATGGTTTGCAATCTCAACTTCGGCCTCTTTTCTAAGACATCTTTTATCAAGAAATTGGAACTTGGTACTCTTGTAAATTAGGATTGGAGTGCAAAGCTGGATTTTTGCTGCCTCCCTCCTGTTGACAAATGTTCTTTCTTTTAATCTAGCTAGCAGACAAGAAAATGAATTAAACATTAGCTGAATTGGTGAGCTAAATGTCGAAATCTTTTCCATATGAAGGGATAAAGCATTTTACCTCGCAAGTGTCTAAACAGCCACTTGGTTAGTCAGGATTAAAGGTGAATAGGATTATTTTGTTTTATCAGAAATGAAATAAACCTGCATTATTTTTTTTTGATCATCTTTTCCATATCAAATGTTTCATTTATAAAACCTTATTCTCCATCTGCAGCAATTACAAATGTCATTTTATACCTTCAGGGAAAAAAGCAGACAGACAGAGAGACAAGAATACTACTCCAAACTTAATAATTAATCAATTTAAAGAGAACTGATATGGCAAAATGGTGGATACTCACAGGTATATCTAACTATAACTTCAGAACTACAGATAAAGCGCTAGAGTATTTATCAGAATTTTAATTTATTTTAATCCCTTGCTAACACTACTGGTTTAAATGCACTCTTGCTTGTTCAGATGCCTACCGGCGTGGAAATGATGTTTATGATGGGGGACGTCCTCTTGAGTAGGATCTCACAGTGCTTCTATAAATCAGATGTTTGCAAACAGGAGTAATTTCAGTTGAGTGATATTATAAAGTGACCAGTTATCAAGTTAGATAAGTAGAGACCTGGACAGAGATAGATGAAATATCTAAATCAGTATCTAAATGTGGCTTTCTTTTCCCCTACACCCATCTAATTTTCAGTGAACATTTTGTGTACAGATGATCTCAGCTAGTACTGTAAAAAATCTGTTATTAAATCACATTAAATTTCTCAGTGTCTTCATCGAATAGAGTGCAGAAAAGCAAAATTGAAACGATGGGGTTAAGGAGTAAGTTGAAGATGCAAAGTTCAGAGTTAGGCCAAATTTTGCCCTAAGTAGGGCTGGATCATTTTAGGATCTTAGATAGAGAACATTAAAAAAAATATATAACTGCAGTGACCACTTTCACAGTAGATGAGTACAGGACTCTACTCTTTTTTCCATGTGAAGCCTTACTAGGGGGTTATTAGAAGTGCTTGCCTGCTCACAGATCAGTGGGATTCTTTTTGTTTTGTTTTATTCTCTCAATGCTTTGGCAGGTTTGACTCCTTCAGCTTTTGCAAGTCCTTCTGCCCTGGGAAATCCCCAGAGATGGAAATTGCACTGGTCTTCCCTTGGAGCAGGGGCTAGTTTTCACACCATAACAATCCAGGACAGCATAAAGGGAACTGTTTGAGGCACAGCCCATCAGTGCATGAGGCTGTGTGCATTAATGCTCTGGCACCCCCTTCCAGACAATATCAGCTCTGCTAGGGCCTATGGCAGTGTTTCTCCTTGCAAGAAAGTGAATCAGCACCTCACTTCTCCATGGGCATATGTGAAAGGTAGCCTCCAATTAAGATATCAGACAATATCTCAGAGAAAACACTGATGTCTATACACAAGGGAGAGAGCTCTTGGCAGCTGAATAACAATACCTCCTCACTCCATTGCCTTTTGAAAGGGAAGCACAACTTTCCTTCTTATCCTTATCTGAACTGTGTTTATGAGACAAGAAACATCCTTTCTGCTTTTATTTTCTCATGTACTCAGCATAATCTGATAAAAGTGAAAGAATCAAAATTCATCACCTGATGTGGAGAAGTATCATTTACTGCCTTATTGAGCTCACAGTTTTGCAGCTGCCTAAACAGTCTTTTCCATGGGATTTTGTCGCTTGAGTCTAGCTGGCCTTTCCCCTCTGGGTGAGAAATGTCCCGTGCTGTTTGATGTGGAGATAGGGGTCTTCTAGGCATGGTTACCTTTACATACACATGCTGTTGTAAAAACAAAACAAAGCAAAACAAAAACTGTGTATTTCCTTTCTAGCATTTTCCCTGGAATGGGATTAATTTTTAAAACACACTCGGCTGTGATCTCATTTACCCTGGTGAGTGCATACATATAACATGCTTAGTCTTTATAGCTGTTGCCTCCCAGACTGGCTGGTGGGGTAAGGACAGTGAGGACCAGGCAAGTGCTATATCTGTCCCTGAATATGTGGCTTCATTCTTTTGCATGTCAAAGGCTGACACGTAGTCATCCACAGGGAACAGGCCTGCTAGGAATGTGACTGGCCTGGGGTCAGTCAGTCATGTGTGATGAGTGTACTCATAAACACATATACAGCTATTTCCCTGAATGTTTTCCCATTTTATTGATAGATTTGTTTTAATTACCCAGGCAACATACTCAATGCTGTACTCTTTTGCCTGCACCAAGTGCTTCATCATCCAAGGGTCCCACTGTGTAGGATGTACACTATGGATGTCATCTATGGATGTCTACACTGGATGCCATCTGCTCTTGCTCAAGGTCTGTGCAATCCTACAATCAGAATAGTTTGGAAGGGATCTTGACAGATCACCTGGCCCATCCCCGTGCCTGAGAATAGGAACACCTTAAAGTCTATGCCATTTCTGAGAGAAGCTGAGCCAACTTGTTGATAAACTGAAGGGCAGACCTTCAGGTCACCTGTTCCTTCCCACTTGCACCTTGCTCTTGCTCAAAATGTTCTCCTGAACTGAACCTAAATCCACTTTGTCAAGCTTATGGTGGAAGAAGCAAAATCTTTCTTCTTTCTACCTGTCTTTTACACATTTAGTATGTTTGAAGACTACCATTTTCTCTTTTAAAGTATTTTCTTATTTAGACAGACTAAACAACATCCTCTCCTTCAGTCTTTCATCCTGTGTTTTGTTTTCTAGACCTTCCAATGTTTTCATTAGTCTCATCCAGAATATCCTGCTTAATGTGTTAGATACTTGTTGATCCAGATCAGTACTCTCAGCATTTCACTAATAAATTTTCAGGATACGTGCCCAAATTTACATATGTCTTCAGGAAGAGGTGAAAGAGACCAATGTGTTTGTTGATGTCTGCAGTTATCTCTGGTGGGGTTTCCAAACCCTGGTATGAAAATTTCTGCATGCTGATGCTTGTGCTTGTTGTGCACTTCAGCACAGAACTGCTCCTGTTGTGCTGGTATAAAAACATTTTCTTTCCAGGATATTGAAAAGCAAGCAAAATTTCATGCGATACCTCCTGATCTAATCAATCAGTGGCAGTGAGCAGTGGCATTTCAGTCTCTTGACATGCGCTGTAGACTACATCTTCAACACATAACGATGACCTTTATGTAAAATACTTTGCCTAGTACTCCAAGAAGTATGTAAAAATGTTGCCTGCCCTTCTTCCCTTATCCCTACTTGTCCGGCACCACATACAAAGCATTTTTCATTCTGCCTCTTTGAAACCTCCAACATTTTGATATGAGAACTTTCAAAATAATGGACAGAAACATATTTTGTTTTAAACTTTCACAGCTGATCAAAGTGTTGAAGATGTTCATTATATAAGATATCCCTGGTAGGTTTGCACTCTCTCTTCACCAATCTTTCCTGGTGAATGACTCAGATTCACATTGGGTTCCAAGAGGTTAATGTGCAACTGCACTGTGAATAACTGTCTGCCAGTTAAGCAGAGGAAGCTAAAAAGGAAACAATGAAAAAGCATTTACTGGAGCCTGCTGGGTGATTAGGTGGACTGTAGACACAAATTAGATTTAAACTCATATTTTTAGAGCCTTGGATGTTTGAATCAAGCCTGCCATGGAGATAAAACACTCTGTATCTCCAGCAAGACAGATGCTTGCTGTCGAGAAGGGGATCATGACAGTTCAGCAGGGAATTCTTTGCCAGCCTCCTAGGAGCAGTCAGCATTCAATATGATGACCTGCGATCTAGCTGATAATCAGAAATAAGCAGGACAGAAAAAAAAAGCTTTTTAGTGAGACCGAGTTTTTAGTTCATATGCACTTAAATATGATGGGTTTTTGTTTAGTTTCCTGAATATCTCCAATGAAAAGAACAAAAATGGTTACATTCTGCTTCAGTTTGGCTGTTGCATTGGCTGAAGAATTCCTTTCCCCATGTATTTTTACACTAATATTTTATTTAATCATCTGCAGAACATAATCCAGCTCTGGAAAATAAATGACAGATGACATTTTGGCTTTTCTCAGCTACAGTGCCTTGCATCTAAAAAAGATGGTAATACTGGAACAAAAAGTGTTTGTTTTTGCTGTAGCTGTGCTATTGATAAATGTTCTGTCTTTTCATCTTGCTTCAGGAAGAAAACATGAATTAAACATTAATTGAACTGTATTGACTGCCAACATGTAGAAATCTTATTGTAGATGTTAGAGAGTGCAGAAGGCTGCAGGGCAGATTGCTGTTTCTTCATTGATTACTTCAGTGGTAAAAAAGACTTGTTGACAGAGTGCTGTTCTTATGTGAGTAATATTTACTTCCCATAATATTGCAACAGAGGTGAAAAGTATAGGAAAGACACAATGTGTAATATACGTTCTATATGACACTGTGGGGTAGGAAATGCTGCTGCTCTCTCTTTCAATTTTTCTTTGCTGCTAACTGCATTAAGATTTTCAGCTTCTCTCAAGAGAAAGATATCATAAAAAATTATGTCCTACTGGTGGCTGTGAATTTTCTTCCCCTTTGCTATGTTTTTTGTTGTTGGTGGTGGTGCTACAAATCTATGTGCCTTTTCTTTCTTGTGGCTCTTCTCTGTGTACAGTAATAGGCTTTCCAGTACCCATAGTAACGCATATTGAAGCTGATGGGCAAAGAATCCCAAAGCTGAGATTCTTGGCCTAGATGACTGCACTAGAATTTAAACGAAACATACAGTGGCATCTGTATGAGAGACCCCTTAAGCACTGAATCAGTGGATGAATGGAGGATTTTAAAATATGCTGTGACTTGAAGACTTCTATAGTGTATCCATAGAAGGGAATCTGACTAAAGTAATGCTTTTGCTTTTGGGGTTGGACAGCCAACATTTGCAAATAGCCTAAAAATAAATACAGCTCTGAAAAACTGCTAGTGTTCAGAGCAGGTGGTCATATACTGCATATAAAAAACAATGAAACTCCCACAAAAACTGCACAAAAGGGCTTTCTGGATGAAAGTTTTACTTATTTGTAGGGCTGTTACTATTAATCCTGTACGATGCAGTAGCATTTTCACACAGTAAAACGCATAATTTTCATCGTTTCCCTCTGGAATGGAAACCACTAAATAATCATTCTTTTTTCTTTTAATATAAATATATAATCATGAAAGCTTGAAATTCTCAAGGAATTTTGATTTTGGTGGTACTAAACATTTAAAAACTCTCTGTGTTGACAAATCTTTTGGAACCATGATAGGAACAAGTCTTATTTTCTTTTTCCATTCCAGTCATGTCTATCAATATTTTGCTTGAGCTATAGCAGTGGGTAGCAAGTGAATAATGCATCTTGCATATCTGTACATGTTTTTCATATTACTGAGGCTGTTTTTTTTTGTTTGTTTGTTTGTTTTTTGTTTTGTTTTTTTTTGTTTTGTTTTCTCTCCACCCTCCCCTGCATTTTCGGAATAAATTAATTTCTTGCTGGGTTGCTGGAACATTGGCTGCAAACACTTGCAGTTAGTCTCAGGCCTAGGACATTGCATGAAGCAGTGGACTTAAATTTCCCTGCATGTCTCATGAAATCAACCTTAGGTATAAGCAAACACCTGTAGGCATAAGAAAGAAAGATCACTTTCTACTCTCCACATCTACACTTAGAGAAGTCCATCTTCCAAGGCTGTCAGTAAGGTCGATCATTGGTGAATTACTGATGTAGAAATTCAATAGTTTAATTTATCTAAACTGCACTTGCTATATCTCTAATGTACCTATATTTTATCCAAACTACATGTGCAATAACGTTTACTGATACAAATGTATTTCCGCTAAGGTGCCACTGCCACCACATACCCATCTCAAATTTGCTGTGGTACTTGACAAAAATAAGTTTTCAGATACTATACATGAAGATGAACTTTTCTTCAAATATGATTTTCTTTTCTTCTGTTGTACCTAATCTCCTCCTCCTCAGGGATTTGAGGATTGAGGCTTTGATAAGCAACAGCATTAAGAAAGAGTGTTTGTGATACTGGCTTTTTTTTTTTTTTTTTTTGCAGGTACTCTTATGTCTCTTGCTGGATACTTTCGGCACCAGGTGCTTTAGCAATAGTGTGAAAACATATTCTTGACTTTGTCTGCCTCATTTTGGGCAAACAGAATGCATGCCATAGCATAAAATGCCAGAGCCAGTTAACTTTATGCAGAGATCTGTATAACATGGTTTGAATCTGAATAGCCTCCTCCTTATATCTTTTCCTACTGGAGGAGAAAGGGCTCAGATTACAGGTGCATCCAAATGTACCTGATACAGACAACAGATTAACATGTCTATATCCAGCTCTGCCTAAATCGTTGCAGTCTCCTGCCTCAAAACATAAAGCCTTTATTAAGGTTAGGTGATTTAGCTTGGATTAAAATTGAATGCATTCCAACACCAGAAGTTTGAGGGATCTAGACCAAATCTGATTATTTACTCATTTCAGCTGTCTTATGAAAGTGGAAACACATTAGTGAGGGTGACGTGTTATTTATGAGTTGTGCCCTGACTCCTTCCATTCTGTGAGAGATCAGGCTGTCAATATTACCATCCCCAGGTGTTTGAGAGTGGTGAAAGCAGGCTGAGGGCTTGCCTTTATCTAAGAGTTTTCTGACACTTTTTTTTAGGCAAACTCTTACACTTGGATGGTCAGAGATTTCTCTTTTTGAAGACTTCTTTTCCAGCTGAGCCAGTCTCTGAGCAAGTCCGAGTTCTGCAGGTGACCAGTGATGCTCGCTGAAAGGCTCCTAGAGAAGTGGCTACAGTGGGGGAAGCTCAGCTCACAGGGCACATGGTCCAACTTCTTGCTCTCACCACAGTGAAGCACATCCTGGTCTGGTGTGCTTTCTTAACGTGTCCTCTTGATCCCATCATCCAAGTAACTGGGTACAGCTACCTCTATTTGTGGTTTGAGCCAGTGGGCCTTCAAGGGCCAGCTAAAGTCTTCCTGTAGATCTAGTGACTCCATCACACAGTTCCTACCAGAGAGACACAGGTCAAGCAAGAAGAAAAGCTCTTTTATTGTTTTAACTAGCACCACCAAAAAAGTCTGTGACAAAAGGTTTTTTCTTCTTGAGATAGTTTGATACAGAGTATGCTTTTGCCATCACAGCTATAGGTGATGCTTAGTTCCTTCAGGTCTCACTGTATTCAAAACTGACTTCTGCAAGCTTCTCTTTGGGGAGCACACACTTGTTATGCCCCAGTCATTAAACAAAATGTTCAGCTTTTATTTTTAAGTTTCATCTTTTAGCATCTTGTTTTCAATGTGTTTAATTAAAAGATTTCAGTTCTTAAAAGTGGCACTTCAGTGTCATGATCTAGACCTTAGTCTCGAGGTCCCTGTTCTAAATTGTTGCCAGCTTGTCAGATTTTACACTGGAGGCATGTTTGTGAAATATAAATTGAAACCTTATATGCCAGTATCTTAGATTTTGTCATATACTACTTTAAGCTAAAGAATTGGAGGCCAGGTAATAATCTAGGTATCTTGCTAACTGACAGTACCAAGAGTTTGGTATGGTAGCAGATCAGTTTTGGCAATGTTATGTTACTTTTTTTTGACTACTTTGTGTGAAGTAGATATCAGTTTTCATGTTGGTGTTTTTTTTTTTTTTTTTTATTACTATATCGTGAACCTGATTTTCTATTCACTTCCATGGATTTTGTAGCATGGTAAACACAAAGATGAACCCAGGATCAGCTGCTGGAGCCTACAGCCTGGTAGATCTGTGAGCCCAGCTTTGCTTTAGCCTTTAAGCTCATCCCAGATTTGTCAAAGGGAGTGTGGACTCCCCAGGAAGCCATGTGCTGTGCCTCTGCGACTGCAAAGCCTTCACCTCCCTGTTCAACCAGAGCTGTGCCTGTTGGGAACCAGGCTGCAAACTGCTCTGTACCATTATCTCTTCTCTCTGCTACCATCTACTATGTGTAGTTTTTTGTTTAAAAAGAAAAATTCTCTGTGAACTGAAGATAATCATGCCACCCTCTGCTTCAAACTGCCCACCTTATTTCAGCTTTTGTACTCATGGCCCTGTCATTATTTAAATTAATATTTGTCTGATAACTCTAAGTATTTTGCGTGCTCTAACTTGTAAAATGCCTGAGTTCATTCAATCAAGCATTAATTCAGTCCTCAAAAGATATTTACATTACAGATTGATTGTATAGTTTGCACTAAACCATCATATCAGTGTAACCCTGATTGCCAGAAGCAGCTGCTTTTAATTGTCTCCAATGGTGACCTGTCAAAAATTGATCTGCTTCTTATTCTGAAACCACAGTGACTAGTTTCTAAGGTAATTACCTAGGTGACTCCCAGGAAGGAAGATAAATGGGTGATAATAAATTCTAGCATACAGAATCTGGTAATTATCAGTATGAAGCATAACTACCTGAACTGTGACTTTTTTTTTTTTGCATATGTTTATGGTAGAATGGTGAATTGGATTTCAAGTTCTACCCTAAAGATTTTCTTTCTATGTGAATGAATGAGCAATAACATGCTATATAACTCTGAAATCTGCAATGTATAACGTAGCTCAAATGAAAGTATTTCACCTTTTGTAAGCTGATTTCGCAACATCAGGACAGTTACTAAGTAGAGATTTTCTTCTGTTAACTGCAAAAGCTTTGCATGAGGTTTAGAAAGGATGATTTGAATGCAAAATCACAGGTCTAGCTGCATTTTTGGCATGACATGATTTCCTGTATTTCCAAAGTCAATAACTCTAGCATACAAAGGGGTCTGGAAATGGTTGTGAATTTTGACTACCACTAATTTTTAACTGAAAAACTGTTTTGGGCTGTGGTATTGGGCATATTTCCTTCTACTGTCTTGAAGTCTGTGGGGGGTACTGCTTCAATTGGAGAAAAGATATCTATCTATCTATCTATCTATCTATCTATAAAATCTTGCTTTAATTAGTCAAGATTATTTTCTGTGGCTAGGGCAGAAAAGATGTTAAAAAAGATGTATTTTTTGGCTAAGACCTTTTGGTTGAGTTCTCCGATCTTCAAAGCCTAGAAAGTGCAGGAATTTGCATCTGAGGAGGCACTGGACAAGTTAGCACTGAAGCTGGATGTAGTTTTCCTTGTCCATTTTTTTTTTTTTTTAATTTATTAATTAATTTAATAAGGCTCAAATACCAGTTTGTCAGCATAATACAATATATCATTAAATATGAAAAAAGACAGAGATATGTGCCCTTGAAACTCCTGCTGGGTAGAAATTAAATTAGTTCTCTTACCTAACATTTTTTGTGTAGTCTGCATTTTGTATGTGTATAATTGCCATTAATGTTTTTTATGTGTTGTTAGAAAAGTATAAACAGGTCCCTTCCTGCAAACCAAACATGAACAAAGAATATAATACAATGGAAAACATTCAACTTTGGTGTTGAAAATTTGTTTTCTTACTGTTACTAATATTTTAACCTAGTTAGCATTAGAACATGGCACATTTCAGAAAGCCATACTATATGAGGAAAATGTGTACAAAGTAAACCTGCTTGTGATCACTACTTTTTGGTTTTTAATTTTCTCTTTTTTTTTTTTTTTTTTTGCTTGTAGCTTTAAAAATACAGAACTGCATCTCCATTTCTTCCTCTCATTGTGATTCAGGTTTTCTCTTATTTTTGCATTTACTGCATATTCATTGCAGTACCTCTGCTTCATTGAAATGTTTCTACAGTTTATTGTCTCATCTTTCCATTTATTTGAAAATAAAATATGTGATCTAAAACTGCAGCATTCTTAATTGGCTAAATACATTCAGTTCTTCTATTCTGAAACACTATTCTTTGCTCTCTAGATCAGATTCATTGCAGGTATCTGCTTCTGCCAGTGACAGTTGAAGATTCCTGATGGTTTTGTGTTTGTTTTTTTTTTTTTTTTTTTTTTTTTCTTTTTCTGCTTCGTGGGGGTTTTAAACTTTTTTTTTTTTTTTTTTTTGCGGCAGT
>VXAA01001393.1:5197-57037 GCA_013399115.1 Anseranas semipalmata
CCCCTGAGCCTCCTCTTCTCCAGGCTGAACAACCCCAGCTCCCTCAGCCGTACCTCGTAAGACTTGTTCTCCAGACCCCTCACCAGCTTCGTTGCCCTTCTCTGGACTCTCTCGAGCACCTCCATGTCCTTCTTGTAGTGAGGGGCCCAAAACTGAACACAGGACTCGAGGTGCGGCCTCACCAGAGCCGAGTACAGGGGGACAATCACCTCCCTAGTCCTGCTGGCCACACTGTTCCTGATACAAGCCAGGATGCCGTTGGCCTTCTTGGCCACCTGAGCACACTGCTGGCTCATATTCAGCCGACTATCGACCAGCACACCCAGGTCCTTCTCTGACAGGCAGCTTTCCAGCCACTCATCCCCCAGCCTGTAGCTCTGCCTGGGGTTGTTGTGCCCCAGGTGCAGGACCCGGCACTTGGCCTTGTTAAACTTCATACAGTTAACATACATTATGGTCATATCTAGCCCTTCTTGCAGGCTCTAACATCCAGTAGTGATCACTTGTACCTTTTAATGATGACAATACAGGTTTCTGAGCCTTTGATATGACCACCTGAAGAGGTCTTACAAACAACTACACAACTACACACGTCTTGGCAAAAGAGCCACATGCTGCTGATAAGGTGAATATTCATTTTACAGCAAGTTATTAAACTTTCCTCACATGGAAATAATGCCATCGTAGGGGTGGCAGCTGGTGGTAACCTGCAGTAGGGAAAATCAGAAAAGCTGCAGCAGAGATCACAGAAGAAAGAGACTGGTATAGCACAGCACTAGGACAGACCGACCTCACTTGTCTTTTGCAGGTAAATTATCTTGGAAGGAAAAAAAACTGATTTTACAGGTGAATAGTTCACGTTTGTTAGCCTGGAAGACAGGCCATTGTGGATAAACTATTAATATCCACTTCTAGCTATGCAACATGTTATGGCTAGTGTTCCCATAAAATCATAGACTGGTTTGGGTCGGAAGGGACCTTAAAGATCATCTAATTCCACCCCCCTTGCCATGGGTAGGGACACCTCCCACTAGACCAGGTTGCCCAAAGCCCCATCCAGCCTGGCCTTGAACACTTGCAGGGATGGGGCATCCACAGCTTCTCTGCCAGGTGCTGGGCACGAGAGGAAGGTCTCTTTGCTGGCTTTCCAGAAACACATGGGCACGTTACAGGAGAGGTGGCAGTGGGAAATTGCACTTTCTTTTGCTCTGCATATGCAGAAGAATAAATGCTGCATAGAGACAGAACTGCTAGCATGGTGGGCATGGCAATAATTACCTGAGCATGCAGTCAGCACCCACTCTCTGAATAGTTTGTTACAGCCAGTTTTATGATAGCAGTGTGATATTAGGGCAGCACTATCCCAAGGTAGCACTGCAGAGAGGAGTCTGAACAGGAATTGTTTTTAAGAAGAGACTTGAGAACAGAAGCTATATTCAGACCCAGTAAGCACTGTTCATACAGTGCACCAGGGCAATACCAGCACATACCTCACTTTTACTGATGATTAAATATGATATGATAGATATTGCATTGATCCCTATCTAATGGTTTTCCTTAGAATAAAATATTCAGGTAGTAAGATCAGATTAAAATATAAGAAGGTAAAACTCAGCCTATTAAAGAAATTTTTATTTATAGTAATATAAATAATACCTGCATCTTATTAGAAATCGTATATTTTTCTCTGCTGTCATAACCTTATTTTTAATAGCTTTTGTTTTGCAAATGACAGGCTAGAGAAGTATGATGTTGCCTTTCTGAGCAACTGTAGCCATATTCAGACTTTAAAAAATGATCAAACTTCTGTAGTCACCCTTTACTAGGCACTGATACAGATCTTGATGTGGGGGAGATGATGTCTGTAATTAACTTTTCTTCCTAAAAAAGAAAACCAAAAGCCAGTGCAAGACATGGTTCTGGTTTATAGAATTGCACAATGATACTTCATGCTACCCCATAAACTCTGGTACGATAAGGATCATATATAGGCACTGCCCATTCAGTTAATTTGCCTGGTTATGCAATTCTCTATTTCCACTACCCCGTGTGCTTGAAATGGCACAATTACATGTTTCCATTACTCCATGGGTTTGAAATGACATTGCTGAGTAATATCAGAAAATCTCTCTTTGTGGTCTTAGGCTGCTCTGGGATGTAGAAAGCTCTGCACTTCTTTGTTTGCCTTCTTTGTATTATATTGGTAATTCCAACAGCTTGTCTTTACACATAAACACTTTCTGTATGTCATGGTTTTGGCTGGGATAATTTTCTTTGTAGAGGCTTGTATGATGCTGTGTTTTGGACTTTTGATGAAATTAGTGCTGATAACACAGCGATGTTTAGTTGTTGCAGAGCAGTGCTCACACAGAGCCAAGGCCTTTTCTGCTTCTCGTGCTGCCCTGCCAGCGAGGAGGCTGAGGGTGCACCAGGAGCTGGGAGGGGACAGAAGCAGGACAGGGGACCCAAATTGGCTAAAGGGATGTCCCGTACCATATGGCGCAATGCTCAGCAATAAACACTGGGGTAAAGAAGGAGGAAGGGGGGGACATCAGAGTGATGGCGTTTGCCTTCCCAGGAAGATGTTACGCGTGATGAGCCCTGCTTTCCTGGAGGTGGCTGAACACCCGCCTGCTGATGGGAAGCAGTGAATGAATTCTTGGATTGCTTTGCTTGAGCATGGCTTGTGCTTTACCTAGTAATCTGTCTGCATCTCAACCCATGAGTTCTCGCACTTTTCCCTTTCTGATACTCTGCCCCATCCCACCCAGGGAGAGCGAGCGAGCGGCTGGGTGGTGCCGAGCTGCCCGCCGGGTTAAGCCACAACTCTGTGTTACTGCTAAGAACTCAGCAGGCAGACCGCACTATGTGAAGTTTTTAAGCAGAGATTAAGAAGAAAATAAAAGATCCAGAGCAACACAGCTGGGAGTGAAACTGCACGGGAACTTTGCTATACATGAAAATTGCCAAGGTTTGCACTGAGGTAGCTGCTCTAGTGAAGCACAAGGGTAGATCATTCCCACTGGTAGTGCCAGCTCTAATTTATGTATAAATGGTTATTGGGCAAGCCAAAAAAAACAACAAAAAACAACAACTGATTTCTCTTTCAGAAGAACCAGTTCCATCAAGGCTGTTCCCAGCAACTCCTAGTGAAATGACAACCTCATTTCTTCAGTCATATCAGATAGACAGCAAGGATTTTCCAGCCTCAGCACTGTCTCCTTGGACTGCACAAAATGCTCCCATTGTTACTGCGGTGTATTATCTGTTTGAAGCAGCCCAAGAACAAGCAACTGTGGCTTCACCTGGAAAGTATGCACTATTGCTATTGGAAAAATAAGTGCAAGATCTGATGTTAAAACCCATCAATGGTTGAAATTACACTGGTTTGTAATGTCTTCTGTTGGAAAACATCTCGTTTTGTTGTGGCAGCAGAGAGATGTTGGACCCTTATGGAGGCCTTGGGCAGTACACAATTCTGTAACAGTAATCGTCACCTGGGCTCAAGCTAAAGATTACAAACATCCTATCTGGGGCAAATTTACAGCTCTATTTTATAGAATCTCCAAAAAAGAAAAAATTATCTTCTGCACAAAGATTTCCTATATCCACATGTAAGTATGGGCTCTTGACCTTTCCACGTCAGACTGCACTTCACTCACAGATAAACAAGTTTCTGGATGCTTCTGCCTCTAACACATTTCCACTTCTTGCGAATACAGGTCTGAAAAGCAAGCAGCTGAAAGAACTCTGCCAAGCCAAGCGTTAACGTCTCCACGGCATCAGGTTGAGGAAGAAACCCCATGCACACCAAGTGCCGTGGCCCAGACCCAGAGCTGGACCTGTCGGTCCCCACCGCAGTGCAGAGACATTTCTGGGACTTCTGTCATCGGAACGTTTCCCCATACGTGCCCGTATTGTTTTGGGAAGAGAAAATGCTGAGGGATGTGCAACCCTACAGAGAATTTCTCTGAATATACTTTAAGGAAATAAGTCATGCAGTTTTCCAGCAAACCAAAAAAAAAAAAAATCCAGGCAGTCTGACATACTGCAAAACAGTCCTCTGAATTTTGTGGAAACGATGCCCTCACCAACAGCTCTCCTTTAGATATGCTCCATTCCCATGGGAATGGTGCATGCTTTTCCTCACAGCCAGAGGACGTCAAACCATTATTTGATGAGCTCCATGCAGGAAACCTGCTGGTCCGGCCGCAGCTGGCTGTGGCCTCCCTTGCTGACACCTCCTTGGAGCGCTTCACAAGAACGGATCCGCGTGTGCAGACCTGGGCTTCCGAGCACGCCGAGGGTCCGGCATTCGAGGCTGCCCTGTTTTGCCTCAAAGCTGCTCCAAGCTAGGGCTCTCTTTTTTTTTTTTCCACATCACGTTGTGTGCAGCATCGTGTGAGGCGGGTGCTGGCTCCTCAAAGCTGGTAGCTTTGCACGAGCACAGCGGTGAAGAATTGACCTTTGCTACCGGCGTGCTCCCAGCAAGTGCTCTGAGTAGCATTTAAGTCTTTACGAGTATTAAGACACGCAGCTAATGAATGTTGCTCTTGCATCATGAAATGCACCCATTAAATGATTACACCAGATTTAAGCTCCTATTGCTCTGCTATTCCTTACTGTAAAAAGTCATTGTTTATACTTCAACCCTTACATATGAATATTGGCTTGTATTCAATGGTCCAATGACTATTCCAAAGTAAAGGTGTACAATAAAAGGAAAAATCTCAGATGGGAGGGGGTTCTACCTGAAAAATGAATTAGAAATACCAGTCACTTGGTAACTCTAAGCAGCACGCTCTCAAGCTGCATCTCTGCTTCCCTCTGAATAATGTGCTGAAGGGAGGCGTTCCTTTCTCTTTTTGAGATCACTGAAAACAACTGAAAGAAATCCTTAGCCACTGGCTTGCTACAAAGCTGTATCAAAGCAAATGTGAGCTTTCCCCTGAGGTCAGTTTTTGTCCTTTCATTCACTTTGATTTGTAATAGCACGTACCCACGTGCACACACACAAGACGTCGACGGCACAGAGCAAGCAGAGGACTAGCCTGGCAGCACAGCTGTGCACTGGATCTTGGGGAAGAGGAGCAGGCAGCCAGAGCAAACATAGCCACTTACACTTGGTCAACTAGGCCCAAATTAATTTGTGAAACTTCTCCTTGGGACTGGCAGGCTGTTGAAAGCAAAAGACCATTTCATTTTCCTACTGTCACACTAATTGCTCTGCTGAAGTCTTCCAGGCTCCCATCCTCATGGAGGACTCCTGTCCTCCCTAACCCCGTCTCTGCCAGGTTACCACAGTTGCATATTCCCAAAGACCTTTTTGTAACTCCATGCCATGGCAATGCAATCCCGACCCGTAACTGCACAGGCACTTGCTCCATATCACATCTGCCTTTTGAAAACTGAGACTTACAGTCACATCATTTTGTCTTGAAACATTTTTTTTTCTGTTTAGTTCTATCCTGCTTTTAGGTCAGTGCTATCCAGCTTCCCAAATGAAGCACAGTTGATTTTTTGCCTAAAAGATGGTGCAGACAGGATAACACAATCTCTTAATACCTTTCCAATTAGATAATATGCCAATCACAAAATACTCTCATCTTAACTTTCAAACTGTTATCATAACTCAACAGATTACAGAATATAGAAAGTAAATTCATGCTGCTGCTTTGCCAGAAGCAAACTACTTCCATTACATTCAGAGATGTAGGAAATGAGAGACTGGACTTCCTTCAGTGAAGCAGGTATTTCCCTGTATCTGCCCTTTCTTCCTCATTTAACACAAACCCACTGGTTTAATTTCCCAACAGTGTTCAAAGGCTTTGATATGAGCACACTGTACTTTGTTTCCAGTAAGAAGCAGTAACTGATAGTAAAATACACAAAACAAGGAAAAAAGTAAATAACAAATTGGTGAAACAGAAGAATACAGTACAATAAAGATATGGTTTTAAAAAGACTTATAGGTGTAATGATTAAAAATAATACAGGATTTTAAAATACAGTTATGTAAAAAACAAACCATGTGATAGAGTCTTCCAAAATATCTCATAGTTTACCATGGAACAATTGCTTGAACCTTACTTCTTCTGCTAATAATCAAACAAAATAAGTATTTGACCATACCTGGGGTAGTTCTGCAACTTTCTAGGACTGTAACTCCTTGTAACACACAAGGTGCAGTCTATCACACAAAGTCTATTGCATTTGAGGAAAAAAATAGTGGGATAAAAGGAGTAACACAAATTTGAAAGTAATCAAGTCAATTAATTTAACAGAATCAGGATTTGTACCTAACAAGCAGTTCAGCTCCGACAAATTGCTCCCCAGAAGGGATTCTTCAGCATCCAATTAGCAGACCAATTACACAGACCTATTAGCAGTTCCTTGCAAATTATCAGCTAAATACCCTGGAAGTAGTTAGTGATGGACTGTTAGGAGAAGCTAGGAGCCATAACGGGAAAGTAAAGGAAAAAAGTGAAAAGGGAAAGAGGATAGGGAGGAGAGAGAAAAGACAAGAATGGAGAGGAAAAATCAGGCAGGAAAAAAAAAAAAAGAAGAAGAAAAAAAAAAAGCTTTCTATCAGGAGTAGAAAGTAAGAGTCTTCATCCCGAAAAGCCAATTCTGACCCTGAGAGCAAACCCTGTGAAAAATTTCCGTGATAGCCTGCCTCTGGAAAGAAGTGAAGTCTACCTGGGCAACCCGCTGCTCCTCACAGCAGCCCCAAGAAGGGGAGATGCTACACAACGTGAATACAGCATCAAATCCTCACCAGGATTGGTGACCCCTGGGATTTTTGGTGGGTCAAAGTTTTCTGTAAGGAATTCTTTATACGTGAAAAACTGTACCAATTTAATGACATTACATTTCTCTTCCCAGGAAAATTCAAAAAAAAAAAAAAAAGAATATATCAAGAATATGTCTACATCCATTCAAACCATCCTAAATTTCAGTTACAATTTAAATTACAAAGTCCTAAAGGCATGCGATAATTTGAATTAATCTATAGATATTCTTTGGAGCTAATTTACTTAAGCCACAGCAACATTTCTGATACAAAATAGGACAAAATCAAAGGAAACTTGGAATCAGGATAACTGAGGCTGGAAGGGAGCTCAGGAGGTCTCCAGTCCAACCTCCTGCTTATTAAAAGGGATTAATTGTGAATAGGTTACAAATCCTTGGGCAGAGGAGAGCCCATCTCATCCTTTCAGCTGACTTTGCCTAATGTTTTCCAGTTGTTGTTGCATTTATCAACTAATAATTTTGTGTGCTTCATATCCTAAGCAAATGTCAGCTAGAATACATTTTTTTGCCAAGCCTCTCCTCCCACTTGTAGCTGTGAACCTGGGTGGGAAGCAGTGCTCCAGGGTGAGCTTTGCTGTGTGCCTGACCCAGCAGGAGCTGGGTCACCGCACAAAAGTCTTCTGGCACTCTCCCGTGCCTTTCTAAGGCCTCTGCCTGGACAGAAAACAGCTCCCTCGCAGCAGAGCCCGGTGTCTGCAGCAAGTGGTCACCAACACAAGAGCTGTAGGAGAATGCACATTATTTCTTGTCTATTTACTCCCACTGACTTCAATAAATTATTTTACCAGTGCACTGGTTTCTGAAGACCCAGATGTAGCGCTACCACTAGAGTATCACACAGGACCACAGGAGAAGTTAATACCTTTCTCATTAAAATCTTTTATTCATAAGCAAATAATAAAAATGGAGGCAAATATTTGATGACACGACTGCATTTTAAAATATCTCAGAATAAACAAAAGCAATGCAAGCTAATTAGTTATGACAATGTCATATGCTCATAGCAAAACAGGTCTGATCTTGAAAGTAACTGGAACTTTCTAAGGCCTTGTCTAAAATACAAAAACACACATCAAATGAGGAAATCGGTCTTATAATTAATTTACTATTGCTTAATAAGGCACCAAGAGTGAGGGCTGACCTCCCCAACTTGAGATGGCTAAATGAAGGTTGTGCCAGTCACTGTGGCAATAAAAAGCACTAGAACAAACTTGACAATTTTAGGTCTATATTGGGATAAAATAAATTGAGTTTACAAGTTTTCCTTTCTCTCCACTGATTATAAAGGAGCATAGGACAATCTCTACATCATGCCTCCCATCCCATGCTTCACATCCAGAGATGTGCTCTTGGCCCACCACTTGCATCAAGTGATACAACTTATATCAGGTCTTGTTCATTGCAACCTATGCAGAAGTGGTATCAGTGTCTACATGCAGATATTTCTGCTTCAGCACCTTAACTACAAACAGTAACCTGTTTGTGTACCTGCATCTTCTGTAAAGAACAAGATTTGAAATGCCCCTGAGCTGAGCATTAGCAAAATGAGAGCTTAACACTTCAGAATCTGTGCTGTGACTGAAGTAGCATGACCAGCTGGCATAAAATTCAGAAATGCTGAACTCAAGTGACGTGGGTGCAATGCACTGTTACAAGTTATTCTCAGTATCTACGTAACAATACTACCCCAAGGTTCCAGCTAAAATCAAAACCCAGCTATATCACATGGTACATACATTCGTAAGACAACTTTGTCCACTGTGGACTGAAGCATGCCACTGCAGCAACAGAAGACACTACTACTTCCAGGTGTACACTCCATCCTTACGCAGATATTTATGCCTCCTGTAGGAAGGACAGCAATAAAGCTTAAATGCTACACCTAAGCCACTGCATCTTTCCCTCTGTAGGGGAGCAAAATATCAGACACCTAGGGTCTAAAGCTGAGTCCTAAAGAAACAGTCATTGTTTCTGATAACATACAAAATAGACAAGGAAACAAAGAGGTGAGCTGGCTTCCCAAGATCACTCAGAGGGTTGTGGAGTAGCCTGGAAGAGTCCAGACCAATCCGCTACACCACATCATCTCCCAAAATAGCTTTTAATCAAATTACTTTATTTCTCATAGGCAAGTCTTAGAATAGAGCACATCTATGCAGCAATGCCTACTGACAGCATCAACCACCTGACTGAAGTTTGGGCAAAGCCATGGGGTATCAAGTGCATGGTCTGAAGAACTGAGTAGGTCTCTGGTAAATCTTACAGAACCAGAGGGAGGGGATGAGGGAGGGATCTATTTACTCACATTTAGATCATCACACTAGTACAGAAGTGCCAAAGGGTGGGAAAGGAGGAGTAATTCTTTCCCTTACATTGTGGAACAGTTACAGAGCTAAGTTGAAGTGACCCTGACTGCTGCTGAGGTCTCAGCTCACTGGCCAGCAAATCTACTCTTTGCTTAACACAACCTTCCCCTATCTACAGTCAGTGCTTTACAAATTAACCTCACTGCCACACTGATTGGTGGGTGAGGGCTTATTTTCTCCAGTGACAAACAACTCATGTTTGCCAATTTCAGATCCCTACATAAGCAAATATTGTTCAAGCGCTGAATTTCTAAGCAAGCTGAAAAATGCATTATTTAAAACATGATTGTGTTCCAGCATTGCACAATATTCATATTGCTAAAGCTACTTAATGCTTACACATCCAATGCGTATATATAATAATTTGATAAAGTTTTTACCGAACTTTTAATAACTGTTTCCAGTTATTTGTGAATTACGTCATGACAAAATTCGACCAAATGTTTCATTGGTCTCTACACTTGTGCATATCACTGCTTGCACATCCTGTCTCCTCTTCTGCATGACCAAAAATTTCCACTTTTTATGAAGAACTGCTCTTCGTTTGGTCTCTCCTGTTAGACAAGGTGCACCTCAGTTAGATGACATTTGTTTTTTCAGTTTGGCAAGACCAGTAAGACATTCATCTCTCCATTCTCTCCTGGCACTCAGGTGTTTTGGATCAACTGGAATTTTTTCAGACATTGCCTGAAACAGAAAATTTAAGAGATGATTAAATCTCAGTTTCTGAGTAATAAGTAGGATCATTGTCTTGCTTTCCCTGCATCAGACCAAGTACCCTTCAACACAAACTGTAATTTAGTCTATCACAAGCAATAGGCCACTAATTCTTCACATGACTGACTGGAAATTAGCTAACCTGTACAAGAAAGGTGCTCCCACTTGGAGAAGGTTGGCCTGAATGTTGCAGTCAAGGTGCCTACAGAAACATCAATGCATCAGTTTCTTTTCTCAGTTTACCCCACACAGCCACTGTTTCATCTTCTTGCCAATAACCTTTCATTAAGTAGGAAGGAGGCCACCTAGTCTTTTATGTGGCTAAACATGCTCTAAACCAAATTCACGTGTGTATGTGTGTTCAAAGCTGTGGTCTCTCTTCTGGCTCCTAATAAATGCAATGAGGGATACCACGTTTGTTGAAAACATTTATTTTAGGAGTGCCAGTTACAGTTGAAATGACAGGGAAAGAAATGTAACAGACCCAGAATTATGATTTTTTTGTTTATTGGAAAATGGGGGAAAGAAAGTAGAGCACTATCTGAGGATCCAAAGATAGAAGCCTGAACAAACTAGAAGGCAAAAATATCATTTGTAACCAAATTGGGGGAAAAAAAAAAAAAAAAAAGTGGTTCTGAGTGCATAAACAAAGTTGCCTAGGTGTACCTGTTAAATGTATCACTGGAAGAAGAACGAGAGACAGTAAACTCAGGCAAGCTAGCACATTGGTAACAGATTTTCTTTCAAAGAAAAAAAAGCAGTTTTTGAGAGTGGATGTAGAGATCACAAGGTCATCTTTGCCAAAACAGCACCTTAGGTCTTAGGTTTAAAAGGCAAGTGTTGAGGAACTGGATAAAACCTGGTTCTGCTACTAATGATTGGCAAGTTGCAGCCACTCCAGAAAAAAATCAGGGGGAGGGATAGATGAGTAAGATAAGAGATGTTTAATGTTTTACTCCTAAGAAATGATTCTTGCAAACTCATCTTTGGCATTGAAGACTGTAGATAACAGACACAGAAACAGATGCTGAAGTGGAATCTGGCATTCCATAAAGAAACCCAAACTGTTTAATTCCAATCAAAAGCTTCTAATTATGAGTAACTCCACAGTTGTTATTGATTGTTATTACAAGCAGACTACACTGTTTAAGCATAGAAGAATCTTTTTCCTTTTTAACATAGCTGATGTTGAAATTGCATTAACATAAATAGGAACAAAAATACTATATACCAGACAGAGTGCCTGCATATATGGAATTAATCTGTGACAGCTAAACATGAACAATTCATTACATACACATGTTCTTTAGCAAAGTATTAAAAGAGGCAACAATGAAAAGGTAGAATTAGGAAATTGCAATACTTCAGCTAATTCCTATGGATGCATAAAATATCCTATATGGTGAGTATAAGCAAACTGTTGGCTTTGAAACGTAATAAGACAAACTGGGTCCCAATACAGCATATCACTTAAAAACACATCTTATCTGTAAGCATGCAAATAACCTTACCAGACTGCTCACATGCTTAAGGTAAACATGCCTTTGCATGCGTTACAGACTGGAGATCTAGTTTGTAAGTATACAAAAACAATAGAACAGCTGGAGGAAAAAAGCTACAGGGTTTATACAGCAAGATGGAGTAGGAGGAAGACACAGGGAGAAAAGTCATTGTGTAGGAAGGGAAACTCAGAGCTGTGCGTATAACAGTAGAGGACACAGGACAGACATGGTAAGAAATAATGTGGGGGATTTAACATCCATAACCCATAGTTGTTTGCAGTTGACTCCTCTGGCTAGTAACGTTACTCACCTGCCAGATCATATTCCCTTGATGTATTTCAAAGTGCTTTCAAAAAGGGACTTAGAATCATAGAATCATAGAATATCCCGAGTTGGAAGGGACCCATAAGGATCATTGAGTCCAACTCCTGGCACTGCACAGGTCTACCCAAAATTTTAGACCATGTGACTAAGTGCACAGTCCAAACGCCTCTTAAATTCAGACAGGCTTGGTGCAGCGACTACTTCACTGGGGAGCCTGTTCCAGTGTGCAGCCACCCTCTCAGTGAAGAACCTCTTCCTAATGTCCAACCTAAACCTCCCCTGCCTCAGCTTGACACCATTGCCGCGGGTTCTATCACTGGTGATTAAGGAGAATAGGTCGGCGCCTGGCCCTCCACTCCCCCTCGCAAGGAAGTTGTAGACTGCGATGAGGTCTCCCCTCAGCCTCCTCTTCTCCAGGCTG
The DNA here is from genome assembly GCA_013399115.1 of Anseranas semipalmata. Classification (NCBI taxonomy): domain Eukaryota; kingdom Metazoa; phylum Chordata; class Aves; order Anseriformes; family Anseranatidae; genus Anseranas; species Anseranas semipalmata. Next base: position 17,341 of record VXAA01001393.1, read on the forward strand.
AACAGGCCAAGTGACCTCAGCCGCTCCTCATACGTCTTCCCCTCGAGGCCCTTCNGCCCTCCTGGCTGCCAGGGCACACTGCTGGCTCATATTCAACTTGCTGTCAACCACAACCCCCAGATCCCTCTCTGCGGGGCTGCTCTCCAGCGTCTCATTGCCCAGTCTGTACGTATAGCCAGGGTTGCCCCATCCCAGGTGCAGGACGCGGCACTTGCTCTTATTAAACTTCATGCGGTTGGTGATTGCCCAGCTCTCCAATCTGTCCAGATCTCTCTGCAAGGCCTTTCCACCCTCAGCCAAGTCTACAACTCCTCCCAGTTTGGTGTCATCGGCAAATTTGCTCAAAACTCCTTCTAGTCCAACATCCAAGTCGTTTATAAAAACATTGAAGAGGAACTTATTGAACTTATATAATCATATACATTCTGTACCAATCTTTTCACTCAAGGTACACATTCACACAAGAAATAGAGTACAGATGCCTCTAACAGTAAATTGAAATTATACATGTGTTAAAACAAAAGCTAACATTCTTTGTTCTGAAAGTCATTGCATCTATTGACTCTATATTTACCTGACTGATTTTCTGCTCAATTTCACCTGAAAATTCCGGAACTGGTCCAAAGGTGTTCAGAACAAGCCTCATACCTTCACGGTATCTTTCACAATAATTTGAAATACCTAAAAATAAGAGTGAAAAATTACATTTGAAGAGAAATTCCTGCTTTAAGTTCAGTAACGCTACCTGTGCTTAAGCCTTGTCTTAAATCAGAGTCTGACAAAGGTGTGCTCTTATGCCTAAGACATTGAATTATCACCAAGGAAAAATGGGTTCTATCCACTGCATTTCCATTAAGGTTCATGGAAAAATCATTTAGGATATGCATTCATTGCAAAACCAATTAATGTTACATACCAGCAGGCAATGTGAGGGGTGCAGTAGGCAATCATGGTTATACTCATGTTTTGTTACTTGGGACCAGAAAGCCTCCCCAACCAGTGTCCACAGGGAGAGTGCTCTCACCTCTCCTGTCCTCCTGTTTGGTATGTGTCGTATCAGTTGAAGTATCCCTGTTATTGATTTTATTTATTGACCTTGAATGTATCAAGAGCAACAAAGCTCTGGGGAAAAGGGTCAAAGGCATGGAGATCCAGGTGAAGCAAAAACGCTTGAGGAGGAACAGACAGATTATTGCAGATCAACACCTTGTTGTGCAACTAGGGATGACAACAGGGATTTGGCTTTTATGATCACAGGACTCTCTTTGAGGGTTGAGCACTGCTAGGGGAAAATGGGATCCACCTGACAAAGTGAGGCAAATGCATCTTTGCCATAAAGCTGGCCTATCTGGTGAGGAAAGCTTTATTAGGAACACTGGAAAAACAAGATTACAACCTGTAGTCAGGTGACAAAGGGGCACACCGGGGTGGAAAGAAAAGAGTGGAGGGTAACAGGTACAAGACAAACCTGACAAAAATAAAACAAGGCAGGAGGAGTCCACCTCTACTGTATGTACATAAATGCATGCAGCCTGGGAAACAAGCAGGATGAGAGTTACATGTGGGGTCACACAACTACAACACTGTTAGAGTAACTGAGGTGTGCTGGGATAGCTCACACCACTGGAGTGCTGCACTGGGCAGAAACAAACTCCTCAGGAAAGACAGGCAGAGAAGACAAGGAGGGGGTGTTGCTATCTCTGCAAAGCAGCAGCTCAGATGTGTGGAGCTCTTCTATGGGATGGGCAACAGGCTTGATGAGAGCTTGGGGGTCAGCATGAGCAGAGAGGCCAGTAAAGGAGACCTCATAGTGGGAGCGTGTTACAGGCCGTCCACCCAATCAGGGAAGGAGGTGGATGAAAACGTTAAAAAGCTGGAAGGCAACACATCAGAATGCAAGCAGTCAAGCAGATTTCTGGAGAGTGTCAGGGACAACCTCATGATAAAAGTACAGGATGGGCCAACCAGGGGTGATACATAGCTGGCTCTGCTGTTCAATCACAAGGAAGTTCTGGTTGGGGTATGATAATCAGTGGCAGCCTTGACTGTAGCAACCATGAAACAGTGGAGTTGAAGATCCTGAAAGGAGCAACGAAGAGCAGTAGTAGAGTACACACCCTGATCTTCAGGGCAGCAGACTTCAGATGATTCAGAAAACTGGTGAGATCCCATGAGATTTTGCCCCTCAAAGCAGCTCAGGAAAGCTGGCTGGTCTTTAAGGGACCTTAATGGAAATGCAGTGGATAGAACCCATTTTTCCTTGATGATAACCTCCAATGGCAAGAACAGGGGTGAGATCTTGATGCTTAGGAAGACAAGCAGGCAAGGAGAAATTTAAAAACACTGTCCAGGCATGTAGGAATGGTGACAGAAAAGCCAAAGCTCAACGCCAGTTGAGACTTGCAAGGACGTCCAGGACAATATGAAGGGTTCATACTGTTATATTAGTAATAAAAAGTTGAACAAGGAAAGTCAGGGTCTGTTGCTGAATTAGTGATTTAGTGACTGAAGAAACAGGTAATTCTGAGTAACTCATTGCTTTCTTTGCTTCAGTAAGGTCTCCCATGCCTCTGTGCTTAGACACAGGGTTCAAGGAGGAGAACAGCAACGAGCAGTAGGTGAGGATCTAGTCACGGATTACTTGCAAGAACTCAGCCCTACCTGAGTCCATGGGATCACACAGACTGCATTCAAGGATATGAGAGAAACGGCCAATGTCCTTGCAAGGCCTCTTTCTATCATATTTTAAAAATCATGCCAATTAATATATTGATCTCATCATTTGAGATTCCCAAATGACTAGATGAGGGCAAATATTGCCCTCTTCCTCAGAAAAGGTCAAAAGAACAATCCAGGGTACTATGGGCCAATCGATCTCGCTTCTGTCCTTGAGAAAATCAACGAGCAAGTCCTCTTGAAACAAATGCTTGGGCACAGGAATAAGAAGAAAGTGATTGTGAACTGTCAGCATGTACTTGCCAATGGTAAATCATATCTGACCAGCCTCACTGACTTCTGTGATAAAATCACTGGAATAATGGATAATGGGAAAGTAGTGGATATCATCTACTTAAACTTTAGAAGGGCATTTGATACTGTCTCCCATGATATTCTTGTATCAAATTTAGGGTGTAGATGCTTGGATAAGTAGATGTATAAAAATGCAATGAATACTCAGGCTCAGAAGGTAGTAGTTAATGGGTTATACTCAAGAGGCCAATAAAAGTGGAGTACCACAGGAATCTATCTTGAGACCTGTATTGCTTAATAGCAATTAAGTCTGTGAATGATACCAAACTGGTTAGGGACAAGCTGATACACTGGAGGGCAAGGATCCAGAACAACTTAGGCTGGAGGAACGGGCCGACAGACACCTTAAAAAATTTAACAAGGACAAATGGAACATCCTACACCTCAGATGGAAGAACTCAATCATGGAAAGGTTGAGGTTGGAAGGGACCTCTGGAGCTCATTTGGTCCAACCTCCCTGCTCAAGCAGGAACACCTAGAGCAGCTTGCCCAGGACCATGTCCAGACAGCTTTTGAAGCTCTCCAAGGAGAGAGACTCCACAACCTCTCTGGGCAACCTGTTCCATTGTTCAGTTGACTCAGCTTGCAAAAACACAGACTCATGAACCCCAAGAACTCCTGGTCCCAGTAGACAACAAGCTGAACACAGCAGCTCTGAGTATAACCCACTTTATTCTTTGACAGCCACTGCATGGAGCAGCTGTGTTTTTCAGCAGTGGAAACAAATACCCTCAGACACTTCTGAAAGGCTCAGGATCTACGAGGACAGTCAACAGGCTCCTGACATTAAATGTGCAAAATACAGATTCAGCACCAGTAGCAAGAGGCTTAAGGAAAAGAGAAGAATGACTTTTCCAATTAAAATTTGACAACAACACTCCAGTCTTAAAGAGAGCATGAAAGGACTCAGCTGTAACAATCTGAATTTTCTTCATCCTCCTAGCACAGAAAAATGGCCATCAGGAGAGCTACGTTTAATGGACAGATAATGAAGGGAGCATGGAAGCTGGAAGTCTAATCCCATCAGAGTCTCTCTGTACCCAAAGGCTGAAGTCCTGCTGACAAACAAAGTCCCTGACTGAAGACTTCTGACAAGCACCCTAGAAAATATGTAGTCAGAGAACCTGGGAACCGGCTAGCTAGTAATGATGGGTAAAACTACAGTCAAGAAGACCTTGGCCAAATCGGGGAAAGGTAGAGCTTCCAATAGGAATCCCAAAATAATTAGTGCTGAGGCATTAGAAAGGAACTGTAATGATACATGCACCTAAAAGAGAACTCAGTCACTTAGCAAGACATATACATCTAGGGGACTTAGTGCTGCTAACTACCACATAATCAAGAAGGGATAAGGCAGCTTTTCCCAGTGAACATCAATCTAGAAGTCACGAGCTGCACCACAACAGTAAATGAGCAATGCTCTTCAAGCATGTGATTATCCCAGTGAATACCCTAAATCTAAGAAGGGAAGTTCTGAATATCCACTAAAAGTTTGTGACAATTTCCCTTTTCTGAGAACCTTAGAGACTGAAGAATTTTCACCCTTCATTCTCATTTTACTAGCTAATTATCAAAGCAAAGAGAAAGAGAAAGCTGCAGAAGACAAAGGCAAGTAGTGACAGTCACCAACTCTTTCACTCAGGAGATTGTACAGACTGAGAAGCATGAGCCTGAACTCGTCATGGTCTTATCCAACCACAAAATGCAAGAAACATAAGTGGGGTGGCCTGACTACCATACAAAAGAATGTATCCTAGGTCAAGTCATTAAGTAGTCTCTTTCCTGAACAGCTTATAGACAGTTCCCTGGAATGCAGTACTGTGTGATATCAATACCACAGAAGTCACACCTGTCTAACCCTAAATGGTTGAGGTTGAAGGTGGGTAAAGGAACAGAAACCTTGGACTACTGGCAACCATTAATCATAAACTACAACACTTATACTGCTCAGCACACTTCATAGCCTGAAATTGCTGAAGTACATGCATTCCAAAAGGCTTCTGAGGTCAGTAAGAGTGTGCAGAACATTGTTGCTTCTGGACCAAAGACAGAAGAACTTTCAAAGGACAGACAATTCCATTAAGAAATTAGCACTCGGAAGTTATGATATCCATCATATAAACAGCCAAAAGGACAGAATGGAAGAACATATCCATTGAATGAGAGCAACCTGGAAAGACTTAAGTGTATTGAACCCTCTTCAAAAATGGATTAGAAACATTCTCTAGTGTCAGAAGGAAAAAGAGCAGCCTTGTTAAGTAGCTTGAAGCTACATCTTGTGCCAAGAGAATGACAATCAGCATTTAATCAACCTGTTCCCTTGTGTTATCTCTCCATGGAGCACATCTGTTCCTAGAACACGCTCAGGCGTGTTCTGGCCTTCTCCAACACAAAAAAGGGAGGAAAGCTGGTCATACAGGTATATCAGTGCTCTAGTTATATGGAAACTTTGTATTTTGTTCAATTTTCCTAACTGACACACAGCCAGAAACATTCAAATTGCCTAGTGGGCTCCAAAACATCACTGACAGGAAGTACGATTCAGAAGAGAAGCATTATTGTGGTATGTTGAACAGACTATGATATGATTCTATCTCTTCATTGAGGGAATAATCAGAGACCATCCTCTTCCACAAAAACTCTGCAAAGGACCACTGGTTATTGGAATACTGACCTTACCCTGCCATTAGCGTAAAGGACTTGTCTGTTACCTCTTAACAGCTGGGTTCACAGACTCTGGCACCTGAAGCCAACCTAGATCAACTTGCAGCTGCTATTCTGGATGATATTCATGGACCAACCACAAGATGATGATATTTACATTTCACCTTGCTCATGGGAGCTTCTTCTTGTAATGGTGAAGAGTCTGAGCAAAATGTTTGCCCCAACATCATACAACATCACAGAAAGTCCCCAGATACAGAAGTACAAATGACTGAGGCTGAAGAGTGCAGAACTATATGGACACCTTGCTAACTCAACAGCTGCTAGCAGCAGTTGTTGCCAGCTGGACAATCACAAAAGCAGGAATAGCTATTCAGTCAATTATGGCAATTCAAGCAAATCCACATAAGCAATTAGTAACTGAAGGAACGGTAAACAGCAGTGTCAGTTACCAGTTATTCTGGTGCTTAAACAGCTGACACAGGTCTATGACACTTAGACCACGCTGAGTAGTTTGGGATTGGTAATTTTCCAAAAGCCAGTGGGAACCTCTCAACCACCTGGTAAGCCTGCGTAATAATACCACTGATCTGAGTAGTTCTGATTCTAGTACAGTCAGGAGAAGGTAGAAAAAAAGTCTGTGTGCCAGATTTTTTTTTCCAGGAGCCTCAGTGTAAAGAGATAACATTAGTATTTTGGGAAGCAGAATGCTTGGACTTGGCTGATCCATCTACCTGGTGGATGTGAACTCCTGAGCTGGAGATGGCCTTCAAAACTCACTCAGCCAGCTAGTCCTGGAAATTGAGCTCCTACTGGCAGCTCACCTACAGCTTGAATGAATCAGAACAATTTCTGGGTGGGTATATCTCACCAAGGCAACAAAGACATGCTGAATGGAGGTTGGGTAACACAATTCACTCACTACATGCAATGTATGAATGAAAAGAAGCCTTAAGCAAAGTCATCAAAATAAGACAAGGTAAAAAACAAAATATTATGGCTGTAGAGAAGAGCAGCACTATAGTTCACCTCAACACTGTGGCTGAAATGGCAACATGCAGGCATGTATGCTGCATGCTAAACAGGAGGTGGATGCTCTACGCAAACACCTTCCAGTCTCAAGTGAAAGAAACACGCTGAAAGTTGCATATACACATGGTACCAACTCAAGGACTTAAAAAAAAATCATTTCAAAATAGCTAACCTGAGATAGCACTCCCAGTATGAAATCTCAGGAGACACACAATGTTTGACTTGATATAAGTAGTCAAGAGCAACCCTATGCTGCCAGCTTTAAGAAGGCACTTGAGCGAAGAGGAATATTGTTGGAAAAATCACTTTGCTTTTCAACCGCAAACTCAAAATGACAAATATTTGACTCCAGGCCTTCAGACTTAGGAGCTACTTGGTACAAAGGTCAGGGCTATAGCAAAGGTGGATGAGAAGAGCACTTGACTGGAGCATAGGGACAAGAAGATGGAAAACAAGGATGACAGAATCCCTTTAACTTTAATCCTTGCTGATACTGCCCAGGCAGCATCTTAAGCTGGATAAATTAGCATCTGTAAACAGTGTGAGATAAAACAGGGCAGTACCTGGGGGAGCTGGAGAAACAGGAAGATGGCGTCAAATGGGGCTATTAAAAACACTCACCATACTTCCTTGCATCCAGTTGCTGTGCCCATACTGTGCCCCGCTATCTCCAGTTGGAAAAAAAGAATGACTCAAGATGCATCTGGGATAAAGAGGGGAAACAACTCACAGCACAGGAATGACAATAGTTTCCTCTCGCCCACGTGATTTGTTGTTTCCCTGTCTAAATCTCTGTCTTCCTTGCACACTGACCTAATCCGTGTTGGAGAGAGTCAGCTGGGAGAGAAAGCAGATGTAGCAGCAGGCATCTAAGAACCACAACCACAGAACAGAAATACCTCCAGGGAAGGCAGGACTTCCCTGAATCTTCCTTCCACCACATGTCTCCAACTACGGTGAAGAGGGGAAGAAGAGGAACAAGTAATGAAGTGTTTTAAGGGAGTAGTAGATATGGATTACAGAGATAAAAAGATGAAAAAAATACTAACTTCCTTGAAAATCTCTATCCCACCCAGCATTTCTGACACAGCGTAGTTACAAGAACAAGTTACCACAAGCGAGACGAGGGCATTCATTCAAGGCTCTTCAGCTGCCCAAACCTATCTTGCCCAATAGGAAATGCAAGGCTCTTTTATACCACCAACAAAGGAAGAATAAGCTACACTTCTGGTTTGCAGGCACTTACCTGAAGGACTTGCACTGGTGTGATGCAAACACGGGTATTATTGAAATGCCTCTAGTTGCATCATCAAGATGAAGGGGGCATTGAAGAAGGAAAAGAAAAGGAACTCTGTCCAGACTTTTAGCTTAGAAGCACTAATAAAACGCTTTGCTGCCCTTAGAAGAGCTCTTTGCAAGTAAAGGTCCTATACATAAAGGTGATGGAAGGAATAGGGAAAAAGAAGGGAAAACAGGACAACATAAAAGGTAGTATGTTCATGCACTGTAGCATGTAAACAGCTTCAAGTAACAGCTTCTTGTACGCTGTCTCCTTTCTTCATCGTAAGAAAGACAACAGGCATGATGGCTGAAGGATATGAGCAAACAAACTTGGTAAACTAGTCTGGCAAAGACATTACACGTGGGGCAAAATGGGAAAGGCACTGAGATATTTTAGAGAAAAAAGAGACGAGGCATTAACTTGACTACTTTGAACCTGATGACCAACTTAATAAGATACTGCAATGACTCAAAAACAATCGGCAAGATGGTCAAACCATTGATGTAACAGCATCAAAAATTTGAAAAGATTGGGGTGGGGTGATTTTAGCAGGTAAAAATCTAAGAAGAGGTTGCACTTGGTAAGACTGAAGATCAGTATAGACAAGAACAGAAAAGAAGGCGTGTATTTCAGGAACACCGTGGAGGAATTTGTCATGGTTAGGTATGTCCAGGGTAAAAAAGTCCCAACCTCTTTATTTTGCTGACGTTACAGGTCTGAGGAAAACTTTCTACATGTAATCCTATCTTCATTAATGGTGTGTCTGGACACAGATGCATGCTCTCAGTTAGGGTGTGAATTCACAGGACACTTGCTACTCTGCATTAATTCCCATATGAATTCACTTAGACTGTAGTTGCATGAATACTTTCAACTATGCTATGACAGTGGTAGCACCAAAAAAGTTTTATTCTCACTAGCCCTGTGTTACCAACTCAGTAGTGATGTACAAATATTCCTTTTGTTATATGAGCTTCATATCTGGGATGCGTTCCATAGACCGAGTCACTTGATGACCATGCAAATTCCTTTGTTAGCACAAGTGACAAGAATGCACCACAACATGTTTTTGAGAATCAGAGCTTTATCATAATGACTTAAGCAAGAAAGCACAAAGAATTCCTGTGCAAAATCAGTTGTTCCCTTCAGAAGGTGGAGAGAACCACTTTGCACCTAACAGTCCACAGTGGGAAACTGGTGACACCAGGCAGTGCGTTGAAAAAAAATCCTACCTTTGCTTACTGCACACAAACATTCTCGTGGAAAAAGCCTCCAGCTGCATAGAGGCAAACAGCAGTTCTAGAAGACTATAAACTGCTTTCATCACCCTATTGGGAAGTAAACTGAATGTGAGTAAATTGGTGGGCTCATGAAAGAAGAGACTGTATGATTATGTATCAACTGTGATCGTTCATCTCAGCACTACCTCTTACAAGTATTCCTGAAATAGATGGAAATATTTCACTATCATAAAACGAAACACAGGGGCTAGACAGAGAGGCAATTTTCCCTTCCTTTGATTTGACTACCTTAACCTCAGAGATTCTCACACCCCCTGCTTGCTTGCAGCACAAAAGCTCCTGAACTGGGTTAAAGCTTGGTTTGCTCCCTTCATGGAGGAATGTAACAATGGAAATAATCTATGCTTTAGAACTAGCCAGCATGTATGTCTACAGTAATTGTTAAAACACATACTTGACTACATTTTGCCAAATCAGGCAAGAAAAATCTTGCTTTGAAGTATGGTTTAGGGTTCTCCCTCTTTCCTTTTGATCCTTTGTGCTTTTCATACAGCACAATCATTTTACTCCTATCACCCAAAACCTATTCGTGTGACAGGTGCTCCCAAGATGAGTAAGCATTCCTTCTTCCAGTAAGAGAAGCAAAATTTTGACCACGAAAAGTCATACTGAGCTTACTGGATATCTGTGCTTTTAAGGACCATGTATCAAATCCATTTTCCATACTGCCCATGCTGTGGACACCGGCACAAATTCCACAGTAAGTAATAGGCAGAATATGAATCTGGAATGGTGTTTTTATAAATGCAATACAGAAAATAGCAACAAAGATCCTTCAACCTCCCTATATCCAGCTGTTGTGCTAGTATTTGCAGCTTTAGATCATGATTAAATTACAATTATAGCTCACTAAATAACCCACTAATAAAAGTAACTGACCTAAGACAGCTGATTATGAAATATACATGAAGAACTTTTGCTGCAGACATGTAAAATACTGTATATGATTGTCTAGCCTCTGGTTTTACAGATTTTTTCTAAGGTCTTAAAAGAAACAGGAGATAGTCTTACTGAGGCTGGACCATCTTCAGTATATTCACAGGTAACCAGTGCGGAACTGGTTTTGGTATGGAGAATTCTTTTTATTGATATAAGTGAAGTTTGTGAAGATTGTGTGATGAATGTTGATGAATGTATACTTTAATGGTACAGGCACACATACAGGAAGGACACTGTCTGCTAACATAATCCCACAGTAAGTAAAGAGGTAAAATGACACTACTGAAGTCTATTGATGTTCCTTGCAAAAGGAACTTAACGGCATTTGTTGTGCTATTGCCATGTGAAATCACAAGATGACAAACTCAAAAGACAGCTTACTGAAACCACCATTCATGTAATTTACTGCAACCAACAATCAACATTATGATTATGTAATCTGAATGTGTTTGTTTTTTTTTTTTTAAAAGGGGCTTCAAGTCTGTTGCCATTCAGTTCTCAAGTTGCTGTTGCTGCTTCTGCTCCTTTTAATGGCTTTATTCCATGTTCAAGGCTGCTGGCTCACAGCCATATATTCAAAATTCCTATTACTCATGCATGGATTAACGGGTAGTCTAAGGTGGCCTAGATAATAGCTTTTGATAAGACAGAGTATGCAGGAAAGGACATAAGAACTAACACAGGAGAAGCCTGGCATTAGCATACAGGAGCTTCATAGAAGGATCTTGATGTATTGCATCTTACATTAATACTGACTTCAGGAAAAAAAAAATCTGGAATAATATTCTTTATTCAAAACCAAACAAAAATATCACTGACTAGCAGTGCGGTTAAGATTGTGTGAAATTAACATCTTAAGCCTAGAAAGGTAGCTGCTGTGAAGCTGGTAAAGCTGCTGGACTGGCTAACAAGCAGAAGAGAGTAGGTATCTCCATTTTCCTCTGGTGCTCAGAAAAAGACACTACTTGTACAATGCGTCAGAGAGGGTTGTCCTGGGCAACACATGAGGTCCGCACTATTCCATATTATGGGAAGCAATAGCGGGCAAACAAAGAAGTTGGCAGTGGTATGAAACTATGACCATAAGCTATCGTGTGTCCTGATATCAGAGACAGTTCTACATCAAAATTGCTGATGAGAGCAACAGCTTGAGTCAGCCTGCCAGTACAAACAGGAGCAGCTCTAGACTCAAAGACAAGGCATCTGCTAGACTGGGAGTGAAGCAACACTTTTCATGATCAAGGTTACTGAACAAACACAAAAGCACCTTGTCAGCAACTGGCCCAGTTCACAAGTGTACTAGTTATATTATTTCAGGGTTATTTTTAATTGAGAGTATATGATGTTAAAATAACTATACAGGTGTATTTTGGTTTTATGAGCCCACCACAAGGCTACTCTTTCAGTTTTATCAGTCTCCTGGATTGTATTTTGTAATTTTTCCTCCTCTGATCTTAAATACTAACATTCCTAACAACAGGTAGCATTAATTTGGGATCCAGCTAATCTCTGCCATGAATAAACAACCTCCCAGTTGCAAGTACTACTTAAAACTGGTTTGAGATGGGAAGCTTCAGAAGTGTTTTTGTAACAACTACTTCCTGGTGGGAGGAAGGAAACTAAGCTGGATTGTGATGGAGCAAATGCCAAAGGGCACTTTGGGAAGAATATCAAAACCAACCCAAATGATTTATAAATTTCATTCACCTCAAGTAAATAGTATCTTAGAATTAAGGATTATGGATTCTAAAAAATAATATATAAAATAAGATAAAGGATTCTCAAGAATGATTTGATCTCTGAAACAGATTTAATTTTCTGGCATTAAAAATACACTTTGTTCTGTTTTTACGTTTTAGTTGAGACAGTTCAGCAAGCCACTGACAGAACCACATGCACTGACAGTTCATGCAGAGGATGGCACGGCAGGTTAGTGGCGTCAGTGGGCAAGGACTGGACAACGCTGGCCTGCAAGACTCCAGGTAGATTGCTGTGCTCAAGGTTTGCGTGATGTGCATCTGTTCTGTCTAAAGAATGACTATGTTTTATATTGAGTAAGTCTGCATTCACTAGAGAAACAACTGGAAAACTTCAGAGGAAGGAAGCCTTTAGGAAGATGCCTCTACTTAGAAGATGGATGGTGTTGACCTAGCAATTGCACAAAAGCAAACACATTGTGACATTTAACTTACTGGTATGCAACCAAACCGACAGCTGAAAGCCTCTGGTGGAAGACCCACAATTCCACATTCATGTTAAAATTGCCAAGTCGCCCTTAAGAGACACAAGTTTTTGCCAGACGACTAATTATTAAGTAGTCGTAAGACAACACTCCTAATTGTGGACTGATATTTTATGATCTTGATTTCTTATCTTCATTTCATTACTGTATTATTATGCATTGCAGCAGTTCCTAAAAGATCCAGCAATGGAGCAGGGGCCTACCACGTCAGGGACCATACAAAAACAGAATAAAAACATAGCCCATATTATAAAAAAATAAAAATGTGTTTAGTCTTTAGGAAGTAAAGATCATTCATCTTTTGTTAAATTCATTGCTTAAGCCTTTGTAGCCCCAGTCTCTAACCTTGATTTCATTTTATGCAATCTGCTTTTTATGTAGCTTGGATTCATTTACACAATTCCAGAAACATCTAAAATCTGTCTTGATTATGCAAGACATGTTGAACTGTTACCTGAATGCTTCAACTAATTCAACTTTGTACATATGGTGTTTTGCGGACAGAAACAATTTCACTTCAGGATCTAAGCCAGTTTAAATCAAACCAGCTCCAGCCATGTTTACACTGAACCTTTTGCTACCAGTACTTCAAAGAAAAAAGAAGGTGGGGAAAAGGAAAAGAAGGCGGGGAAAAGGAAAAGAAGGCACTTACCTACGGAAAGTGAGCTTCTGTTGACACTGGATTATCAAATACACTTTTTCAATACTTTCTTTTCCTGACGCTCATACAGTCCTGAACTATGTGTACAGCAATGGGTTCAAAGCATTGGGACAAATCTTGGAAAAATGAAGTACACAGCTGGTGTTTCAATTCAATGTCAATTTCTATCTCTTTGTTTACAACAGGATAGTTGATACCAATTTCCTGCTATTTGATCTTAAATTTTAGACAAATTTTCCTTTTCTCATCATTACAGTAAAAGGAAAAAAAAGTCACAGTTGCAGCAAACCTAACCTGGTTTGTTGTACAATATTTCCAGGGCCTTACGCAATATAAGCCTTTCTCCATATTCATCACATTTTAAGCTACCTACCTTCCGCATTAAGATGCATGGTTTCCAGAGGTCCAATAAATGCGTATCGCATTCCCAGTCCATCAGACATCACAAGGTCTAGATCAGTAGGAGATATTACTCCTTCCTATGTAGCAGAAGTAGAACAGGAAAATTTGTGAATGTTAAGTTTTAATGTAAAACTGGCTGCTTTTTGCACATAATTTAAAAATGAAAGCTTAATTAATGAAAACTGAGGCTAGAAATAGCAGTTAGTAAATATTTGCCAGAAATGTGCATCTATTATACAAGTCTTCTTATAATTCAGGATAAACATTAGTTCACCTTTTTTTAAACACATTGTTAAGATCGCTGTACTTCATAATCCAAATACACTTTGACAGTACCTTATTGTTAAAATGTATAATAGATTAATATTTTATGTAATATGAACTACCTGTACACACTAGTTTGCCCGATACTTACTACTTACAATAATTCATGTATTAAAATTAAATTGACCTGTTTATGTCAACTGATAAACCCTTTTCTTAGAAAAAGAGAATCAGAGAGCACAGAGCAAATGTGACACTCTTAATATTACATGACCAAAAAGAGTTTATAGCAAAATCCAAGTACTGTGCCAGCACTTCTAAATACAGAAGTTTTGGCTAAATCCTATACCACCCTTTGTGTTCTCCTAGTTTGGGGATTTTGTGCAGACTCGCAATTGCCAGAATGGGGGTGCAGCATCAGTACTACCCCGAGGCCACCTGAAAAAAAGGCTGGGACCAAACACGCAGGCAATGCAGCTGCCACTCCCTCCCAGAAAACTCACTGAACATTCAACCTACGCAGCCTCAACCTGCCCAGGTTCTCGAGTTCATTGCCAGTCTCAAATCTCAGAGCTGGCAGGACAGGGAGTATGCAAAATGAAGAATTTCTCCTGTTAAAAATTGAGCGCTGCTGTTCCACCCAGATGGTGTCACTTACAGGAAAGCCAACACCCCCATCAGGTTAGGGCAAGTACACGAAGGCTTATAAAAAACAAGTTACTGTTCATTACCTTGCAACTTTACTTAAGAAGAATAATATTTATCATATGAAGTTGATTTTCCGCCTACTGGAAAGATCTGAATGAACTAAGACTTGTTCTAACTACGTCCATCTGATAAAACTTCATTTCAAGAATTTGTCCTCTTTAGTCCCAGGGACATAAAAACATTGCCTTCTGGTTGTTAAGGTGAGAAAGATGCTGAACTGCTTCTGCTTTGTCTTCCTAACCTACCTGGAGGTGATCCCCCTCCTCAGGGCCCCTTGCTCCGCAAGCTTTTTTGAGCTGCAGAATACAAGTAGATATACTTATATCTGTACTTGTAGATATACTTATAGACAGAACTTTTTTTGTCAACTTTCCCTCTCACAAGACTATGTCCGGCATGCTCCTTTGTATCACTCAGTGATCAGCTAGTTACAGGTGTGCAGGACAGCTCTCCTGACCTGTTGCAGACTGACATCAGAGCTAGACATCTAGACTCTCTCTATGATCACTAGGGAGAAAAAGGAAATCAGCATCCTAAAGCATGCATCTGGAATAGGTCAGATGAGTTGTATCCTGAACGGGCCTCATTTTCCTCACCCATGGAAAAATGAGTAAGGAGCTTGGAAGTCAAACATCTACATTGTACAAATCTCAGCTAAGTGAGCTGAATCCCATCCACGGCATCTTCCTGCATTTATCAACCACATCTACCGTTGCTTTAAAAGAAAATGATAAGCCAAGGACCAACATAAGTTCTACAACCAGCCAAAGAAATTGAAAATTCATTATCTCAGGCCTGAATAGAGCCTTTTATAAAATTCAATCTCAAGTCTCAATCTGTTACTAGGCACTGCTCCTATCAAAAATAACTCTGGCTGAATCACTGTTGCAGGAGACTTTTGAAATCTATCTTGAAAAGGAAACAATAACATAATTATTACAATCAATCCACCATATTTGCAACATGCAGCTCTGGTAACAATTTAATTAGACATATATCAGCAGGGATGAGGAGGTATTATTTTCTTCAACTCAAAGGTAAGGCACTAGCATGGTAAAGTAACTTGTCTAGAGGAAGACAAGGTCTGTATAAAGACAGGTCTAAGTGCAAACCTCAGCGTTCAGGTTACAGAACCAGTGTCAGTGTAACACACAGGCACCACACGTCCTGTGAAAGTTTTATGTCCTGAAATGGCAACACAACTTCTCTGAATGAGAATAGTAAAGTCAACAAAAGCACTCTTCTGTCGGGAGTGTTTCATCCAAACAATGAGTTATGCTGGTAAAGGTGTGCTTGATGAGTGATTTCTTTTTTTTCCCCCCCTCTCAGGTTGACATGGATTTGTGGACAAATGATTAACCACAAGTTCCAGACAAGCATTTGAATGACAGTAACACTTAAACTGTAACATTAAAGAGTTAGCAGGCTCAGATAAGATTCTTGAAACACTTCAGAATCAATGCTAATTAATTTTCAAATGAAAAAATAACTTCTTTCTGATACTACAGTCTTCAGCTTCAGTACTAACACTTGAAGACCTGGCGCCCTCAGAATCACAGGGTGAGTGCTTTGCTCTTGGCCTTCTGCCTATAGCTGTAATTTTATGGCTACAGCTGCTAAAAGGCAAAAATTGCCACTAAGAGAAGGAAAATAAGACAGATCCCTCCACTTGAGGTCTCTTGTTATTCTATATGTATGAGCTCAGTTTTCTTCATCACATAGACCCTCTCAAAGAAAAGTCTTTTACTTTTTTCTTTTCAGAAACAAAAAAACACCTAAGTAAGAAATAAAGTTAAACTGTCTTCCCCTAGGGGATAGCTACTCCCACTTATGTTAAGGAGATCATAAGTTGGTGGAATGATTCAGCAGGGTGGGTGCAAGGTCAGCAAAGGCGTCTTCCACAAGGATTGGTGCTTATGCTAAGAGGTAAACAAGAAAGTCTTCCAACCCAGTTTCATTAAGTCTAGGCGTGAAACAATCCTCCCAAGCGGATTTTTCATCCTTGTCATTCTGCACAACCCTTCTTGCAAGCCTTCCCCTTAAGCACTTGTCAAAAGGGAAGAGGAAATGCATTAAAGTTAAAACTTCGTTCACCAGAAGCCGACTTTCACAGCTACAGAATTAAGGAGTTAATTTAAAACAAATTCCGCCAAAATCCTCAGTGAACCCAATGGCCAAACTTCAAGATCTAGACTAGATCAGCATCCTCCACACTGCTTATGACACCACTTATATACCACAATGATATCTTCCTGGAGACTTTAATCTCCTGGGATGCCACAGTATTATCCTTCAGTATTTTATTAGTGCTCCTCACTATACAGGGACCCTGTTCTCCTTTCCAGAAGCCTGTGGCAGTTCTGCAATCTCCACCTCTGGGCCCTGACCAACCTGCCTTGTTTTAATCATCAGTCTTTACATCTGTGAGTCACACCTGCATCTCAACTTCTGTCACTGACTTGGTTTGTAATCATATTAAATATGACACAGACAAAAACCAAATCTTATTTTGTTCTGCTGCTACCAATTCACCATCTTCTCCTGGTAACTCCAGCCTGTATAGAGTTATCTGGGACTCTATGTCCTCCTTGACCACGCAATTTGTCTCCAGATTTGCCACTTTACTGTCTGAATCTCCAAGATCCAGTCTTTTTTTCCTCCAATTGCTACTAATGTATTCGTTTTCTCTCAGAAGCACTTGTTACACCCTTTACTTCTCCACTATCTCTTCAATCAAGTCCCTTTGATCCACACCCTGATGAAATCTTTTTCCAGTCCTGTCATTTTGAGCATATGACTCTTCTCCTAGATCCCTCTTCCAGCTCTATCTCTTCCCATTTCATCACGTTTAAGAAACTTGTCCTACACAGTTTGCACCTCCTTAGTTTGCTGGCCTTCATCTTCCTCCATGACACCCTCACACATCTCACCCTGTAAGAACCACTTAGTATCAACACCATTTTTCTCCCTGGGCCTTTGAACTTCCTTTTATGATACCCCCTTTTTATGGAACACCATAAGTACATGTTTAACTCTCTACGCTTATCTTTGATTTTTGTAAAGGTCCTCTGGACAACACTGTAATACAATTAATAATAATGAATTGGGGATTTTAAAGTCTTACCAGTATTTAAGAACTGCCAAGCTAGTCACTGAGAAGGGAGAGGTACATAAGTTAGGGACTGAAGCCAATGCACATTCTTGCTTGAAAATGAACTGAAATGGACACACAGCCAAACCATGACTGCTTATTTTCCAATAGATTAGCAGAAAAAAAAACTAAATAGCAGGAATACCCATTCTTGTTATCTATAGTCTCCATGACTATAAAATAAAAAGTAAGCCCATTTTTAAAGAAACATGTATTAAAGCAGTACTTAAAGCTTATATAGAGGAAAACACAATCTTAAGACATGCATCAGATAATCCATCTCACAAAATAGTTTCAGCAGGTTCTTAAAAGCAGCTGAAACTCCTAAATGAGGCAAAATAAAGAAGGTAAGTCTCTGCTCTGAGGAATTATGAACAAAATCAGACACACCAGTGGTCACTGTCAGTGGAAGTATGAGAAAGTAAGTACAGGATAACAGGGAATAATAGAGAAAGCTATCCGAGATATTTTTCCCTACTACTAGCTATGGATTATTTTAATAGTTCCAAACTTGTAATATCAAAATTTAGAAGACTAGGAAGATCAGAACAGTAAGGGTCTTCAAACACAACAGCTCACAGTATGTCTCTTACTCTCAATATAATCAGCTCTGCAACCAAAGAATTAAAAATACAAATTAAAAAGCCTACAAGAACTTCAGTCTCATATGTACTAGATGGCCCTGTATTAACTTCCTCCATAAAGTTCTCAGATACATGATCTTAAACAGACAGACATGGAAACGGACAACTGGAATCTTCCCAATATCTGCATTTTCATGGAATAAATGTGGAGCATGGGGAAAGAGATAACTGATGCAAAAAGTTCCTGCCACAAATACCTGCACTGCCCAAGTGCTTGTAACTTGGGAGCAGTGTTCAGTAAGACATCCTGTCACACGAAAGATTAACTCAGATCCAAGATGAAATATCTCCTTGCAGCACTCTTGCCTCGAAGGAAAGCATTTGCTTGAATTCAAACTTCTGTATCCCTAAAACCACATTTCAAATTATCGACATGGACAAAGTTCTCAGCACCCAACTGTACTCTCTGTACATCTCTAAACCAGTCTTCATTCTCCTACTTTCCTAAAAATTGGGTTCTCAACCTCCAGTTCTTCTAATTTTTCACATTAACTCCATACTTCCCACTCCCACATTCACAGTGCTTGATTTGTGCCCAGGTTCAAAATCCCAGCCGACGTATACCCTTGAGGACCCCAACATCTTTGGCAAAGGCAAACCGTATCCTAATACCTGGTTTTCTCAGTGCTGCTTTCATCACCTTGCCCTGAGTTATGCTGCGTTCTCTGCTCCAGCATCCATGCCCATGTGCAATTAGATCACCATGCAGAGTGAGCCGGATCCCAACCTGCTGGCAGCCCCCCGCCCAGATTTCTGGCTGTTACAGACTTTCCTACTCTTAGACCCCACATGGCAGAAGTTGGCAAGTGCAATGCATGATCCAGCAAGCGTATTTTCTACATGAATTCAGAGCAAGTAATGAAGGCTTTGTGACTCTAGTGTTTGCTTTCTGTACAGCCCTGTATTCAAATTCTCCTCACCAGGGACATAATCGTAGCTTTGTATCAGAGCCCTTCTCCTGTCATGCGATTCCAGCCCCATGCCTCGCATATCTCATCACAACACCGCTAAAGAAAAGAGATGGACTGGCAAGCTGTCAGTTACCATGCTACATTTGGGAACTAAAACATACCCTGCAAACTGTTCAGGACATTTCTGATAATGCTTTCCAGATAAAAGTTATTAGCACAGCTGTTAGCTGCATGTCTGTCACCAATGCCCTTTTTAACAGCACATAAATACTTCTACCAGAGAAGTTTCGACTAGTTTCTTGGATGAAGCAAGATCAGCTGACTAAAAAACAAAAGAAAAGAAGAAAAGGGGACTGTCGTGAAAGTATGTCTGCACATGTGTGCGTAAGACCACTCCCCCTGCTATTGCTATAAATATTTCTGAGGTGAGGACCCAGATGAAAATTTTCAAGCTCACATCTCAAGTCCTCACAGAGGGCTGTTTACATAAAGGGGCTGATTTAAGATTATTTCAAGTGGCTTCAAAACACTTAAGGCAACTGTTGCGTTTCTTTCCTGATTCACACATGGCATTTTTAACAAGGACATAAATATTCTGGATATGTGTCAGAGAATTGATACAGAACAGTACAAACACAGCAGTCCTCCATCAACAACACAGATTTTTCCCCAAGTACTCACACCATGTTAAAAATAAATTCAAAAGAAAACTTGCAACAGAAATATGAGCACTGATCAATTTATCACAACTGTAGGCATACAAAGATACTTGTTCAGACATTTTAAAACCTGTAATAAAACAAGTATGCTTGAAATCATGTTTTATGGTTCTGTTTCATTGTTCTTTTACAATAGTCAAAAGCAGTATACAATTATTAGCATTAAAATACCAAAGCATTCAAAAGTAATTTCATAAGAATGCCTGTGTTCTGCATCCAAAATTTCTTAGATTGCCAAATCTGATACATGCAATTTACCTATCTAACCACAAAAGGATTAATAATAGGGTCATTTTGGACAAGTAGGTTTTATTGCTATGTCTCTACTGCTAATATTTGTTGTTTAGCTTCCACCCACAGTGTTTCTTAGGGTAGCAAAAACTTTTGTTTCTAGAAAGAATCAACATGGACTTCTGCAGCAACAAAATAAAAACACTGAGTAGAATCTGATTTTTAGGAGCTTCTCAAAGATTGTGAGTTGGGGAGGCTGATGTTTTCACAATATTTTAACCCTCAACACTAAGGACTAAAAAAGTGACTTAAAAGTCAGAACAAAGAAATACATTTTTCCCCACTTTGAAAGTTAAAAACACCAAAAGAATATGTCTTGCAATGAAAATGACTAAGTTGGCAGCACAACAGTAGGAAGACAAACTGCTCCAGGCCTGTATCTCTCTCCTATCTACAGTGACTCTCCCCTCAAAGGCACTAGTTAGCCCCAAGTCACACAGATGAAACTATAAACCTTTGATAACTGGTATTTATCTAGACTTTTGGAATGGAAATACAATCAAAGTTGTTACAGTTTAAATGTGTATTTGCCCAAAATGCAATAAAATTAAAGAAAATCAGAACAACTTACATGAAGCACAAGGAAAGCAACTTTCATTATTTGTCAGAGCTTTAAGCACTGTTGTGTTACTGTTAACATAATATCACCCCCACAAAAAGCATCCATACAGGTTTATACTGAAAGCTCACTTCAAGTCAGTACCTTTTTTGTTTTCTTGATAATAGCCCATAGTGTTCTTATCTTTCCATAATCAAAGAGCATATACAGAATGATACTTTTAATCATAAGCACCATCTCAGCTCACAGCAGCCCAGTCTTTCAGACTTTGAGAGTTGGAGATTGCTTCTACGTGGTCTTTAACATAAGTGTGTCTAAATGTTCCCTGAACCAATTGATATTTTTGGCATCCAAGTTTCACAATTCAGTTCATGTCTCTTACAGAGATGAAAGAATCCTAGATTTTTGAGGCATTACTTACCCTGATATTTATGCAGGCCCACTAGACCTATTATTACCAGACTTACTGGTCCAGAATTTCCCAACTAAGCTTTTTTTTATTTAAAAAAAAAAAAACAAAAAAACAAAAAAAAATTTAAAGGGTGTAAGTGCTAACTTCCATTTCTGCAGTACTATGCTAGTTGGTGTGTAAAAAGATGCTTAAGCCAGTATTTCATCAACTTAGGATTTGAGTTGTGGGATTCTATCAAGTTCAATTTCTCCTTCATAGTCTGCTATTATTCATTTCATCTTTCCCTTTCTAAATATTTTGTTCTTAGCATGACTTTTCCTACCTCAGTTTGAGAAAACTTGTTAGATCCCTTTCTTTTAAGGAAAGGTTAGAGTGTGGGAACCTCCGTAACAGTGAACATCACAGCTCAGTTAGCTTTTCCTATGGACTTGTCTTCCTTGTACATATTTTTGGTAGTAGTTTTTATTTTCAAAATCTTTTTTATTTTCAAAATCTTTTTTTTTTTTTTAAATGAGCCTTATTATGGGTTCAAAAATAATTTAAAGGTTACTATCCCTTCTATCTTGTGTCTTTCAACATGACTACACCTTTCTGAATGGATTTTTCTTATCATACACTTAAGACTTTGTATTAACTTTTTTAATAACAGAAACCTTTTTTAATCTAAAGAAGCATCTCCAGTAGAAACTCAGTTCCTTCCTAACATCACTTTATGTATTATTATTCGTTATCTCCTTTACATTGTTGCATTATGTTGCTAGTGGAAACTAACTTGAAGTAAGTGAAATCAGTTGAGCAAGTATGTTTAGATATTGTTGTGGAAAGAGTTGATTTTTTTAACCACATGTTAATATCACCTTAGTTTTAAGATCTTTACCTATATCTGTGTGCATGTTTTTTTTAAACAGCTTGAAAAAAAGTAAAAAATACAAAAAATTAAAACACTCCATGCAAAAAAGTCAGCCCCACTCACACCAATTAAATCTCTTCAACAGAATACCAACAGCCTCATAATTCAGCTCTTCCTGATGAAAGATCAGACTTTGTAGCACAGAATGTGCAACTGTGGGAAAAGCTGAAGCAACACAAACAGATGATTCCCAGCTAGAAGTCAGAAAGGGAGGAGGAGAAATCTGTCTTTACCTACAAGTATCAAATAACTGTTGAACCTAAGAGTGCAATTCCTGAAAGGCCAAACAGAAAACCATTTAAAACATTTCATAATCACTGTAAAGTAAGCCAGCAACATTCAGAAAATAAAAGGAAATGAGACAACCTAGAAAAAATAAAAAAGTATTTTGATTTCTGCACTTTTAACATTGTTCTTTTGATTGTCCTGAAAAATGACAGTGTTCCGAAATGAAGGCAGGATAAAAGACAATTTTTAAGATCATATCACTTTGTTTTCTAGTAAAGCTTTACTATTTAATACTGACATCACTTCTTACTGGTTTTAATTTGCATACTAATTCTAATTTTCATGTACATAAGGGACAGTTTAATAAAAAAGACACAAATTTATAGAAAGTTTAAAAATACAGTCTCGCTTGTCTCTACAGAACTGGCAGTGTGTGTGTAAAAACTGGAAAAATAAATACATACACCCACAAGTCTCCAAGCTTCACTTATCACTGCATACTGGAGCCGATTCAGAACAAACCCCTCAATTTCTCTGTTTAATTTGACAGGAGATTGTCCAATCTTCTTCATCAGAGCGTATGTTCTCTCTGTAGTAGAAGGATCTGTTTCTGGATGCGGAACAATTTCAACCAATGGCACAAAGTAAGGTGGATTTACCTCAAGAAGAAACAGAAAAGAAGAATGTCAACTATCAACAGGCTATTAGATCAAGTTAATATAAAGCATCTTTATAACCTTATACTAGTGTGGATATTTTCCAGTGAACACAGTAAGTCTGATCTTCAGATCCTGAGAGAATTCACCAATTCAGTAAAAGCTAGTGTATTAATTCAAATTAATAAATAAAATAAAAAAAAAATATTCTATGATTAAATCTAACTCTGTTTAATCCCAACAAAGTCTATGGAGCTACAATAAGAAGTAGAACATTCAAACGGTACTAGAAGACTTTACATTGACTTGAATATTTGGTGTTTTCCCAATACGCAGGCTGTTGTTGTAAAACATGGCCACCATTTGCCTTCCCAAATGAAACAAGGCATTTCCTTTTAGATTATCAGGGAATTTATAACAAAATTATTGCTATACACCACCTGGACAATGCAAAACTTCATAGATAAGTCACTACTGGCCCAAGCCTGTATATATATGCTAAACACATCAACAGATATTGTATAATACATACTTCCAAAAAAGCTGTAGAACTGGTTACCTTCAAACTGCACCTACTTTAAAAAAAAAAAAAAAAAAAAAAAAAAAAAAAAAAAAGACTACTTCTCCCTGACTCTTCCCAAATATATTTTCTCATCAAGTCAAGACCTGTGTGTCATGTATTTTTGAAGTTATAAACAAAATTTATAAAGAACATCCTAGAAGCACCTAAAAGTTCTTCAGGTCAGTGTTACAGGCAGTAGACAAAGTGTGCTCCTTCCAGAAGTAGCAGTCCTTAAGCCATATTCTTAAGGTCTTAAATGTAGTCCTTGTACTCATTTCCAAGTAACAGACGGACCTAACATATCATAAATGACTACCAGAAATAACATTCACATTTAAAAGATGGTAATTAAGTACTGATTCTTTTACCATGCTTCCTTACAGTCAACGACTCTTAACTGTACTTATGTAAATGCAAATACAGGACTCAGTCACAGCAAAGTGCAAGCAGTCCTTCCTCTGTTTTGTTTTTCTTTTCAGTACTTACATGGTTTCCTTTACTGTAGCATGTGACAACACATAACCTGCTGTATAGTTATGTCTGCTCTAACCAACATAACACATTTACTTTATTCTCTTTATCAGTGCCTCCACCAAAGCTGTGTGGTGTGATGGACACCATTGCAGACATGGTGGTGCCAGGCAATTCAGCAAAACCTGAAACACTGCGAGCATCAAGTTCTCTGAAGGGTTTTCTAACCCTTAAGTATATCACAGGGTCTCATCAGGAAGAAGACAAGTTAATTGTTGAGCAAGACTTAGGCTATCTTGAATTTCTTCCAAGATTAGTTTCGACAGAGATCTTATTGAAATATTCTATTTCATGGACTTGGCACAAAGAGTGTATGGGTGCGTTAACAAGCACACTGAGGAGACTTAGCATGAAAATTGTTTAAGAACGAGATAATAGATGTTGGTAAAAACTTGTTGGTAAAAAAAAGTGGTAAAATGTAGATGAAATTGAAAGGGAGGAAAAAAGGTTTCTAAAAAAATGAGAAGGGAAATGCAAAGCCATTCTTAAGGGAGCAAGAGAGTTTACCTTACTCAGCCTAATAAAATGAAGGCTGAGAAGGGATATGACAAAGTAAACAGAGACAGAATTAGACTAGACAAAAACTACATAACTACACAGTCTACACAAACAGCAAATGAATTTCAACAGACTGTTAGTAAGATTGAAAGAGAAGAAACATCTTCATACAGAAGCAGTCAAGTAAGAAAGAAAATCTAACAGAGGGAGCTTAATATATTTTAAGGCAACTTGATGATACGGTTTTCCTTACAGCAAGGAACTTCACTCAACAGCAGATTCTCCTCTAGGTCCATGTTTCTAGCTGCGTGATCTAGCAGGTTTATATAGTACTTGAGAAATGAACCGCTGTGCAGAAGACCTCTACCAACACAAGCCCTGAAACTGCTTGCAGAGAACAGCTGTGCCTCGAAGTATTGCGTGCAATTCCATCATACAGCTGTGCTGCAGGATTTCATTTATCTTTTTCTAATTACTGAGCCTATTATGTTAAGCAAAGTGATGAGCTCCTTCTGCCCTTTGGGCATTTCATTTCATTTCTCCTCAGCATGTTCACCTGTGCCACAAGCTTTACAACTTGAGCTTTTTATTTTTCTGGAATATCAAATTTCACACTTCTTGTTTTCACAGTGTCTTTCTGAGCTGCTTGCTTCCGTCAGCCACCATTCCCCATGTCCTGATGTCGTGTTCAAGATGTTAGTAAGGTCATGATTAAAACAAAACAACCAACCAAACAACTACCACTACAAAGCAAGTGTTTTCACTGATGTAAAAAATAGAGAAACACCCGTGGAATAGTACGCTCCTCTCTGAGTGAAGCTGAGACTTCACTCAGACTAAGAAAAGTGGTCGCAGACTGCAAAGCCATTTCAGAACAATTAGACATTTTATTGCACTCTGAAGTATTTGCTTTGGAAAATACACATAACCTTACAACAGCAACCTAGAAAAACGTTTATGCAGGGACTAGCTACTTTGCCAGATCTGATCAAAGATGGTTTCAGAAGTAGCTCCTATGAAGGCCGCAGCTCAAACTAAACAGATCAACCAGCACAAACCAACTTAGGATAACAATAAAAAAAGAGTGACGAAAAAATGAAATGCTGACAGGCAGAAGAACGTACGAAGAAGCCTAGAAACTGGTAATAAATAAATAAGTAAAATCATAGTTGTAGTTCCTTAATACAAAAGTTTAGAAGAGACATTATTTCTTCTCTTGCACTACAGAAAGTTACAACCCTGGAAATATGATATAAGGAACTCCTGAATTTTAGACTGGTGAAAGGCTAAACCTAGGCACAGATACATTCTTTGAAGCTTGATTTCTTTTTTCTTTTAATTAAAAGGGGATAAAAAAAATCAATTATAAGGAGATAATTTTGTTCCTTTTGCTTCTCAGTCACCCCAAGGCACAATGGTAGTGGTGGAGGGGTGTCAGGAAGGGACTCATGAAATGTTTTGACAGTGCAGCATTAGGCTACAGGTAGCTGTAGAGATATTGCAGTAAAGTAGTGCTGTATTTTTGTGTTCATACTACCACTCTTAAGTATGCCCAGGGAACTAGCATTTACTGTACATTGTGAGCGATGCCCTGAAGAGACAAAATACAGTAACATTTTAGCTGGCAGGTCAAGGGATGTGATTGTCCCCCTCTACTCCGCTCTTGTGAGGCCCCACCTGGAGCACTGCATTCAACTCTGGGGCCCCCAGCACAAGGACATGGACCTGTTACAGCGGGTCCAGAGGAGGGCCACAAGGACGATCGGAGGGATGGAGCACCTCTCTGGTGAAGACAGGCTGAGGGAGTTGGAGTTGTTCAGCCTGGAGAAGAGAAGGCTCCAGGGAGACCTTATAGAGGCCTTCCAGTACCTAAAGGGGGCCTACAGGAAAGATGCGGAGGCACTATCAGCTTGTGCAGTGATAGGACAAGGGGTAATGGCTTTAAACTAAAAGAGGGTAGATTCAGATCAGATATTCAGAAGAAATTCTTGACTCTGAGGGTGGTGAAGCACTGGAACAGGCTGCCCAGAGAAGCTGTGGATGCCCCATCCCTGGAAGTGTTCAAGGCCAGGTTGGATGGGGCTTTGAGCAACCTGGTCTAGTGGAAGGTATCCCTGCCCATGGCAGGGGGGTCAGAACTAGATAATCCTTAAGGTTCTTTCCAACCCAGAACATCCAATGATTCTGTAAGTCACAGAGAGCAAACAATACCAGTCTCCAGTTTCTGCAAACCTTCATGACCACAGCCCTCTTAACTGATCTGTCAAATACAAGACTAGCATTAGTTTAACAAATTCATGAGCTATAGAATAGCAGAAGACAGAAGCAGTAAGAATCCTAGTGATCGAGACAAAATGTTCTTCCATGCCAAGGACAGAGGTGAAAAACTGCTGTCTGGCAGCCCCACAAACATCTACAGCTCACAGGTGCCCTTCAGCATTTTGAGGTTCTGCTGCCACCTCTAGTCATGCTACTTATGCATCACTGCCTTGTCCCAGCCAGATACAAAGCATGCAAATTCAGCTCCAAGTACAATTTGTTCCATTTCTTCTGCTTGCTGTTCCTCTTCTGGCATACCATTTCTGCATCAAAAGTTTGATGAAACCAGAGCTAAAGCCTTCCACCTTTCATCTACACCACCTGACAAGCACGTACAGCTTTCTGTTTGGATCCTTATTGATACTAAACAGCAGCTGGAAAAGGACACCATAATAATGATGCTGTGAGAAGAACATACGGAATTTTATAGGTTTGTCTACAGAATGCAGACACCCTAATTCTGAGAGCCATTAGTTGGAATTACAGCAATATGAGCAAAAGAATTTACACAGAAGGTATCTTGAGCCAACAGTACAAAACATGCACACACTATCAATTTAGTATACGCTGTCGCTGACAGAATGACCGAACTAAAGCATTTCTGAACATTCAGGCCCTGCACACTAACAATGGCACAAAGACACTTCAAATATGCTTCAATGTCTCTCAGTTTGCAAGGAAGAACTTGGGATGCAGTTTAATTAAATACCTGTAATACTACTATAAAAACAATATATGCCATCATACTTACAGGGTGTGACACAATACACTGCTTAACATGTTTAAGACCAGTGAACAATTTGCTGGGTAAGAGACAAGAGGTCGAGCTGCTCAAGATAACATTGTCACCAACAATAAGATCTAACTGACCAAAAATCTTCTTTTTCAGTTCCAGGTTCTCTGGAGTACATTCCTGAAATAAGAACAAAAAACAGTATTAGAAGTCTTCTATTTTAATAGCATTTACCCATGCATTTCAGACGTCACTGATCCGGTACAAACCACCAATTTTAATTCAGCCTAGATGCACCAGTGAGCCATAATACAAAAATACCTTTCTACATACAAAGAAAGGGAAAGCCCAAGAGGTTCTCTATACTAGAAGATGACCACATACCATTGGAGATTTAACACAAAGCAGGTAATTTTGCTTTGTATAAAGTATAGACTTCTATTCAGGCACAGAGGTAACACAGTAAGGAGGAATAAGTCCTGTTCTTTTTTGTTTGTTTGTTTTGCTTTGTTTTTTTGTTTGTTTGTTTGTTTTTTAAAGAGAACCTCAAATGAGATAAGCCAGTATTCTTTTTCAGACAAGATGGAAATGAACATATGTAGCTCAAAAGACGACAAACCTACAATTTCCAGAACTATGGCAGAAGATACTAACTTACAGTTCTGGAACCTGAGCCGAAATACCTGTCAGTGACCCTTACATTTAAAAAGCTTAAATACAGCCACCTATTTCAACTCTGAGAAAGATATCTGAAGTAGAATACATGCTATCAAAACTTCTCCCAGATCTGCTCAGCACGTTCAGCTCTCCAGAATTGTGTGAAATTTCACATGTATGAGCCAACAGCCAGAATCTACAGTCACTAGAATTTTAAAGTTATCCCCAGGAGCTGCCTGAAGGACAGCATGCAGAAATCCACCACTCTGGGAGCAATAAGGACATGGGAGAACAACTACAGCGGAACCCACAATCAATAGGAGAGACTTCAATCTGGCCGGAATAAAGTCAGGCAGCTTGGGTTTTTTGTTTGTTTTTGTTTATTTTTTCTTCCCCGGAAGTGTTTCAAAAGATCTAAACAGAATCCCAAACTCGCAAAACTTCAGCTTTCCCCTTAAGACACACAGAAAATGCCTACTTTTTCCCAGCCCTAAGCTTCTCCCACCTACCAGTATTTCATTCTGTCCTTCCTGTTATGCTGAACTAGGCAGGAATGCCCAGGGCCAGAGTTTCCATCAGGGTGGATATAAATGGGTTAAGAGTAATTTGAAGTCTTCATAAAAAATAAGCAGGCTGCATGGCACAGTACTAAGAGTTCCACAATGCAGAAGAGATAAATGGGGTCATTTAAGAACTCCAGATAGAGCCCAAAGTAATAGACGCCCTTATCAAAACAAAGTGATACTCTGCTCATAATTCCAGCATCCAAGCTTATTGGTTAAATTTAAATAGTTTCTTTTACTAAAGCCAAAGATGAAGAGAACTCTGCAGATCCTGTTCAGGCTAATAAAAGGGTCACACTGAATAGACTTATTGTGAAATTGAAATTCTAAGCCTCCTCTCACATCAGATAATCAAAAAGGCAAACTCAAATCTGCTGGAAACCCAAACCTGCCATGGTTACATAAGGTTTCTGAATGGGCCATTTGCTTGAAGTTTCTCATATAGCGTCACAATTGTATTCAGGTGGTTGGACCACTGCAATAAAGCTTCTGTCCTCATCAAGCATGCAATTATTTTCTCAGAGACACCAATTCCCTTAAGAACAGAGGGAAAATTAAGCTCTAAACAACCTATTAAACAGGAGCCTCACTTGCTGTCCATTATGGAGCCTGGAAAGGTCTGAAGCTATTCTGCTTACCCTGAGAAAAAGAAGATCAAACAGTAAGATAAGATACAATTTTAAAGCTACTACAGTCTCTCTCAAAGAATTGGTGCAAATAAGGTTAGCAAACACCTCAATGCATTTTAAGTGACACTGTATATTTCTGTGCCCTTTTTGTAGAGAAGATCACACTTCTTATTTGCAGCAAAACAATACACCTTTATTCTGAGGCTTTAGCACCTGAACAAGGCTGCTGCTAATCTGACTTGAACTTTGTTAGACATCTTCTTTAACAGGCTGATCAGAACACAACAGCTGCTAATTTTTAAAACCCACCTCCTGGAATAGTTGCATTGTATTAAAGACTTATAGTTAGACAGTTTAATGCCTGTTATCTGTATGTTCAGAGAACACACAGCAACTACTTGACCAGCCTATGAACTCTGAAGGAACTACACAAGGTAAGGAAGTACCAGACTACGTCCCCAACAGCAATACACATACACGGTGATCAGGGTCTAGTCGCTCCTAACTAAGAATCTACATTCACATATGACACAACCCCTTGAATGCCAGTACATATAAAGCTAGGAAGTTTAATCTGTTTAAATCAAGTGGTTTTGTGTTTTTGTACAGGCTTTTCCCACCATGCCACCTGCACTCCCACACACATCTGCGCTCATCTGAGCACACAACTTCATTTACCTATATTAAGTGCTGGCATCTACCAAGATTCTTCCCATTCTTGGATATGCCAAGGAAGCAACTCACCTGCATCACCCTCTAGGAAACACTCCCCAAAACCCTATCTTGCAAAACACCTTCCTTCTCTTCAATTAGAATCGCTGCCAAGGCAATGGATTTACTAGCACTGCGAAGTGAAGAAGAAAAGCATGGCCTGAAGCAAAGCACTGCAACACAATGGCGTAGTCCTAAAATAGCAGTACAAGTGTAATAGTGTAAGATGAAAGCCCAAGATTTAAGCTGGCATGGAGAAGGTCACAGATATTACCAACCATTCAGCAACAAGCAAGCCACCTTTCTATAACAGCACCTGACGATGCTGTCACAGCGAGCAGCAGAGCCATCTCGATAGCAAGCATGGAGCTTGCCAGTGGTCACCAAGCATGAGGAAACCCCAACAAAAACTGAAAGCCACAGCTGTACAATGATGAGTTCCCACCTCCTGCCTAGATTCCGGCTGCTGCGTATTCAAGAAGTAACCAAGAAAATATTTATTCCCTGAGAATATTAATACAAACATTTACAACAACATAAATCTGCAAGCAAAGACAGATCAATCTTGAGCTTGAAGGAACCTATCCTTGAAAAATCCACCTGCATTCTAGCTCCCAGCACGCTGGAGGCCCCCTAGGCAGGTACTCCTCCCCTACCTTCACCAGGCACCCAGCGCACACCACCTAACCCCAGTGGTTGTACTTCACCGCCATGCTGCAGCTGCCACAGCAGCAGTACCCTGCAGCCTGCCCTAACCACAGCTAAGGCAGAAAATTACTTTCATGAGTTCTGGGCCCTCTTAGTCCCCGCTGAATTCAACAGGGCTTCAAGTAGCAAGTAAACTGTTTAGAAACCCTAACCACTTCGACTGCCCCAAGCACACTCCTCATTTTGCACAGTTAAGCTAGGATCTCCAAACACACTACAAACCTTGGCTCCGTTCCTGTATTTGTACACATACAATTTACAGCACTGTAAGTGGTCTCAGCCTTTCAGTGCTCCAATGCAGCTGTCACTTTTGCGGCACTTCTCCAGGACGCCTTCCAGAGCCAAGTGACAGCAATCCTCTCGCACGCAAAGACGCGTAGCAGCAGCCTTCAGAGCACCGACCTGTCCCGCAAGCCGGACCTGGACCGGCAGCGCTCCTGGGACACAAACCACACTAATACCTACAGCGACAGACTACCAGCGTCTTGTGGGAATACGAAGATCTCCAGAGGATTAAGAGCAGAGAGACTTCTGTGACTCAGAAAGCTGCTTTTCTGAAAGTCTTGGTGTATTTTTATTTTTTATTTTTTTTTATAGTTGTATATTTTCGG
Source organism: Anseranas semipalmata (assembly GCA_013399115.1). Classification (NCBI taxonomy): domain Eukaryota; kingdom Metazoa; phylum Chordata; class Aves; order Anseriformes; family Anseranatidae; genus Anseranas; species Anseranas semipalmata. The sequence goes on from VXAA01001393.1 coordinate 48,869, forward strand.
AAAGTCTTGGTGTATGAAGTCCCTTTATACAAATACCTTCATTATGTTCTATGGTTATAATCCACTAGAAATAACACAGAAAAGACTTCAGGCACAATTGTTTTATTTTCAACCTACCAAATCACATTAGAAAGATGTATTTTTAAAACAAAGCTTGATTAACATAAACCCACATAGAGCAGGGACCCATGGATTTTAAACAGTATAGTTTATCTGTTTGAGGACAGACATTGGTAAGATCTGAAAAGGAGATCTGGAAATTTAGTTAAATGAAACAGATTTCAAAGCTCTATTAACTATAATTAGTGACTGTACAGTCAAATGCCATTATTCCAAATAATTTAACAAATCTAAAAAATAATAATGAAAGGATTCTTCTAAAAAAATAAGTTGACTTCAGAAAGAGAATGTACATATGCTAAAATAAGCTATATGTAAGTTAAAACCTGCAATTTAACAGAGTTCTGTTCTCCCCAATATTACTTGCACAGTTGAGATTACTGAAGTTATTGAAGCAAGACTGCGCTTATGGATGCATATGAACTGCTGCATTTGTCATTATTGCCACTTTATAGAATCCATATAAAAAAATCAAATTATATTTTAAGTAAAATAGTGTTTAAAATGCTCACTACTATAATTAGTATTTCAATGCTAACTATTATAATTTCTGTTTAGGCCTTTGTATAGACTTGCTAGTTTGATCTTCTCTGCAGGGTTTAGGTCTGCAGCTCTGTTCTGGAAGATGGAAGGTGCACTTTCTATCAACGAAAGAGGGGCTTCTTTCTTTTGATTCTGTCAGACGCTGATATGCAGTCTACTCAGTAGACAAGAGTCACGCACATGAACCACACCACTGCAATTAAGAAGTGTGGCATTTTGACTGCAAAGCTTAGGGGTTCCTCTAGCGAAGCAAGCTGAGAAATAAAACGGTATTTTTAACATCAGAACAAGCTATTACATGGAAATATCTATTTTGTTTCTGATGTTATTGTTACCACTATGATTTAGCTCAACTATATATTTTGCATTTGTTAAACAGGTTCAGTAATCTCACAAAATTCAAACTGATTACATATTTCAAATAAAAATACATGACAGCAAGTATTCTAGATTTTCCTATTATACCACCCTTTTTTATCTAAAAATAAATAAAATGATAAAGTAGTTTTAGGTGCTTACTTTAAGACACTTTAAAGATAGATAGTATGTGGATATACCAGTAACTGTTATATGAACAGGTTTAAAATGTTAAGATCCTCTTTCTTTAACAATTTCCAAACAAAACTCTAAACAAAGAAATTTATTTTTAATTATTATTTATCCTAGTCACACTCAAAGCATTTGGCTACTTTAACCAAGCGACAAATAGTTGGACTGTAAAATATGTAAACAATGACTGTATGGTGCAACTCTGCTATGAGACAGATCTCACCACATGATGGGGCTTATCATGTATTCTTTTATCCTCCCCTCCACTCCCCAAATAAATTTATGACCATATGCATTTATAAATTATAGCTTCCATCATCTGTATCAGAGGCTTAAAAGGTGGATGGTCTAAAATATTGCAGGGTGATATTCCCCTCCCCTTCTTTTTTTGTTTTTTGTTTTTAAAATTAATTTAAACACACACACAACATCCCCAAACCAAGTGACATGAACATAATGGCTCAGAGACAAGAATTATCCAGGTTTCCCTAAGAACATAAAAAACATCCTCTGGCCCACCGTATTGTCCCCCAGTTCGCCCAATTCCTATAACAACCCACTGATACTTCATGCCACCACAATTTCCCATGGCAGGCAACTTGAGCAATTCATTGCCCGCAACGTAAAGTGGTACTTTCTTTCAAGGAGCTCCAGCCCCTTGATCATTTTAGTTGCTCTCCGCTGCACCTCCTCTAGTTCTCATCCATCCTTGTTGAGATAAGTACTGTCTGCAGGTCTAGCCTCTATGAGACGAGGGCACATCAAAGTTTTATACAGCAGTATAACAATACCCTCCCACTCACCTCTCATCCTTTCCCAAGTGATGCTCAGTATTTTGCAAACTTTTTTTTTTTTGGCTGCAAACGCACACACTGCATTGATTATTTTAGAGAACTTTTTTTAGAGAACTGTTGTACAACTCCATTTTCTTTCCCAAATTGTAACTGCTACTTGTGACTTCAGAATCAGGTAGGCATGATTTAAATTGTTTTTCCCTAGCTATGTTCTTTCACATCTGTCTGCATTACTAACCTACTACTTTTTCTCTGCTCAGATTTAGGCTTGTCAGGAATTCCTTAGACTTGCATTACGTTAGGCCACTTAAAAGAATTTACTATCACCTGCAAGCTTGAGTATGGAGAGTGTTTACCAACATTCCTAGGTCACCAATGAAAATATTGACTAAAACCAGTTCCAGCAACAACTTTTAAAAGCTTCCTCAAAGTGTATTTGCATAAGGAAGCATAACAGGGGGGAAAAAAAAAAAAAAAAGAAAAAAAAGGAAAAGCCTCCCCCCACCCTAGCTTAGGGCATACTCCTTTATACTTTGAAGTGAATCACTCAAGTGTTAATTCCTTCCTATGGCACAGAATAGAGAAGGAAAAAAAAAGTGAAGATCACAGAGTCTTTAAAGAAAAGGGTTTTTTCCCCCCCCGCCCTACCATTTTTGAAATTAAATCCCCATCATGTCTTTCCAGCTCTATCAAAGTTCTTACACTGACTTTCCAAAACATTTGCTCTTAAAAATGTGGTTAAATAAGTACTGGGATTGTCCACAATCGTCTTGACTTCGCGAATCAGTAACAAGTGCAAGTAGCAGCATGGACAGGGTATTAACACACCACTCACAGAACAAGCAGAAGGGAAAAGATAGGGTTGCATGTGCAGGTCTTGCAAAACTGCAAGTGTGGATTGTTTTGAAAAAGTAATAGGAAAACCCAGGGATAATATTCAGTGCAGAGACTAATCACAGAAGTCAAAAAGAACTAAACTATTAGTTTTGTCTTCATCTGTCAGCTATTTTGTCATCCTCAAAAGCCAAGGGTTGTTAAAGTGCTTTACAGCTTTAGTTTTTAAAGTCGTCATTCCAAACTTTCCCCTGCCCCCCCTCAAATCACAAGAAACAACCATATCTAGTAATTAAGTATATTAACTAAGACGTCAAACAAGAATGCATCATTTCAAACTACAAAGATGGGGTGGGGGAAGAAACATTTATTTTGTTCTTTTAGAAAGAGCTATTACCCTTATCTGGGGGTGAAGGAAAGGACAGCTGCCGGACAGGAGAGACATCCACGCACACCATCGTGCGGGTTTGGGGCACAGCACAGAAACAGCAGGCGTACACACAGCTGTTTCTGAAGGGGGCCCCAGGCTATCTAGCATCCTTCAGTGTGGTGTCAGCATTTTGATCAGTTAGAATGAGGAAGATTAAAAAGAAAAAAGGAAAGCCAACAACATAGCAATGTCAGTTATAAGAGCCTATGTTCAAGCACGACTACAACTTCAGCCCCCAGCAGCTAAGACCGCAGGGGAAGCAGGGGGAGCACCTGGCTGTGCACTACTGCAGGGAGGCGAGATCAAGACACTGACCCTGCAATGCCTGGGGGTGAAGCAGGAGCCCAGGCAACACGGGATACAAGGCAAGGGAAGAAAGCTCCAAAGGCTGCCTGCCCCTCTCCTCCCTGCAGATACACATCCCACACACCTGGTACACAACTTCCTCCAAAATGGGTTTTAAGCACATGTTCAAATATTGGATCGGTAACAAAATATGTCTGCAGCAAAAGACTCCTTAGATGTGAAACAACTTAGTTACCCCAAAATAAGCCAAACAACCCGGGCAATCAAGTCTTTATTTTCAACATGAATGTGAATTAGTATCCTTCTCTCTTATCCCTGGCTTACAGGATAAGGACAGCAGCACCTTAACTGAAGAGCAGACTGGTGAGTCATTAATGAGGGGGCCCATATTATCACTATTTGTGATACCTATAAAAATGGTAAATAAAACAGAAGGGCATAGTCACATATTTTCACATCCTGGGGCTTCAGTTACAGACTCTCTCAGGGTAAAGGAAGGTAAAAAAGCACTTAACATGGGGGTAGGAGAAGGAATCTCATCACATGATGATTTTAAGAACAAGTTAAACCATTTCTGACAGACAGTTGTCCCAGTATGACTGATCCTGCCTTGAGGCAGTGGATGGACTAAGTAACCTCTGAATTTCCTTCCAGACAGACTTCGGACAACTCGAGTTGGCAGGACAGCAAAGGTAAAGATGAGCCTTCTAATAAAGGTGAAATCCTCTCATCGGCTCTTCTGTTGAGGAGCAGAGAGAGGCCTAGAGCCAGGGCAACCCCTATACAAGTTTGACTCCGATTCATATTGTTTGGATTTGTTTAAATTTCAGTTCAAGATATATTTATAAAAGTGTCTTACAGCAAATCCACAAGTGTCTGGCTTTTAGAACAGTGTTAAGTTAATATGCAGAAAGGCTTTAACAGCAGTTAAAACCAGCAACTAAAGGGCAGTAGACCAAGATGCCCAATTTGTTATGTAGCAGTTGTAAAAGCACCAGTTAAAAACACCAGCATTTGTAGGCTAATCTAACTTTGAAGAAAATTAAAAAAAAATTAAAAAGATGTGCCTATTAACTCACCTCATATCTAGCAAAATGATAACCTGTTTGGTGTCTTGACAGTACGAGTTTATACTAGTGAGAAATCTAATGCTGCTTAAATCACTGGCTCTTGACTGACATGAAAGACTGTCTACCACATGATACTGTACAAATAAATAAAACTTTGGTGAGGTGAAATCTAGCATTTAGATGGAAACATTTTGTACTTTCCTACGGTTCAAAAACACCCTCTTAAGGAACTGGAGCAGTAAAATATCAAGTTGCTGCCATTGTACACTGTTAGAACAAACAACTGAATTACAAGTGTCTGTTCAACCTTTAGTCAGTACAAAATACAGAACAGGAGCTGGGAAAGCAGAACTACATATGATCCAAATCAGAGTGAAAACTTGCCAATTTAGGGAGTTTTGTGGGGGATTGTTGTTTTGTTTTAAACACTTACAAATGAAGGCAAGTTTCATCTCATTTAGTGTCAGTATTATGACACAAAGACATCTACCTTTTTCCATGAGGTTACTGTGTCCTACAAAGCTGTCAAGAGACAAACAGACAAAATTATCAGGCTGCTACTGGAGAGATGCAGATCCTTTTTTGGTCCTTTAGGGAAGGGCAACAAGATCTCAACACAAGGCTGATCAACATCCTCCTCCCCACACCCTTTCCTCAAAGAATCAGACCTTCTCTGTTTTCTTCTACTGTGATCCCATCCAACCTGAGACACAGGGGAAGATGCCAGGGGAAGGAATCTAGGAAAGGCAATGGAAGTGTAATACAGCTCTTGAAAGGAGACCAAGGAACAATGAAAAAACAAGGAGCGGGGTTAACTGCTGGGCAAGATGACAGTTATGGCAACGAAGACCTCCTCTAACAGGGACCAAATCCATTTTCAAGTCTGTAATGGTTGACAATGCCCATTGATACATGCATAGGCTAGATGGAACGTTAGCAAGTTTGGAAGAATGAAAGTCCATTCAGCAGCAGCACCACAGATGCTTACTCAAACACCATCTTCCAGTTCAACTCAAACATGGATTTCATAAGCTATTTCACAGCAAGCATTTGAGATCAGACTGTTTCACCCCATTAAAAAAAAAAAAAAAAAAAATAAAGAACAGAGTTCTCCCAAAGCCACTACAGAGATGGCGAGTCAGCTAACATCCCCAGAAGCAGCTCCCTCAGAAGCTGAAATGCAACATCTGGTGCCTCAGATCAGTGTTAAAGTCAGATAAGGTAAAACCAGGCCCAAGGTTATATTTGCCCAGCTAAGAGCAAACAGACCCATGTTTGCCTGTCCAGTTCTCTGAGCTGACCAGATACCAGTCCCAAAGAAGCTCTGGTTACTGCAATGCTTGCACACTGTGCCTTGCAGCAGCTTTTCATTTACAGAGGTACTTCATTAACACAGCTTCCAAACCAGGATTGTCTTCTAGCCTATGAGCTCAGGGCAGCTGAAGACACCTTTGCACATTGACCTGTCTGCAGACAGGTCATCGCCAGAAGTAAAAACATTCTTGGAAGCCATCAGAAAGGTAGAACAAACACTAACAGCAGAGACTGGTGCCAATCAAACAAATTTATATGACAGGAGACATGAGACACCGACTGTCAAGACTCCCAGGCCAATGCTGATATCCCATTCTGAGGCAACCCCAGACTTTTTTTTAAGAGTTATTTTTAAGGTGGTGACACTTTTTTTTAAAATCTTTGTCTACCTTGGAGGGATAAAACAGCCAGGAAGATCTAAAAGAAACAAGGCTAAAGATCTATTGTGTTATTATCACCAGTTCAAAAAAGAGTTTGCAGGTGTAATGGGGGTGGGCGAAGGGAGCCCTCCCATTTTAAAGAAAAAAAAATACTAGAAACTGCTCTAGGGCTTTTTAGGCAGAGTTCCTTTAAGATGTAAAAGGATAAATACCTCAAACTATGAGGATTACAAATCCTTTCCACTGGAGTAGTCTCAATTTCAAGCTTAACGTCAACCCCTTGCCAATCTGCTCTGTCCCATGGCACAGCCCGGCCGGCCGGCTCAGAGGGCACCTCTCTGCCACCCTCCGGGCCCAGCTGCAAGGGGCCCTGCCAAGCCACGCAGCTCACAGCGAGCACTGGCCTCAAAGCCAAGTCACTCTTTCCTGCCTGCTGCCAGAGAACACAGTAGCTCAAGTATCAAACGTTAGATCTTACCAACAGCTAGTCATTTTATCCTCCTATGAGAGCTAAAACTTTGGAACAATTTAATAACAGAAAAATAGAGCAAAGCATATAAAGATATGCTTTAATTTTAATAGCATTGTGGTAAGAGATGATACAAAAGCTGCACTGAATTTTATTCTGCTTTTATTTAGTAATTACAGACACTTCCACCTGCTTCTAAGTAGCATAGGAAAACTAAGAAGTAAAAACGCTCTACCTTCACCATTTTCCTGGGTGAATACTCAGTTTTAAAACAAAAACCAGATTGATTACATTCTGAAGATGATTTAAAGCATACCAAATCATCAAGACAAGTTACTTCATAAAAAAGGCCCAAGAGAGGGAAGATATAAACTAATAAACGTCAGGGCATACCTTGTTTTTAAAAGTTCATGACACTGCTGTTCTGAATTTTCTTCAGTCCTTTTAAATATTCCTTGCATCTTTTTCACTTCTATATCTTCGTTAATGCTATTCAAAAAGTTCCATATTTTTATTACTTCATCCCATTTGTTTTAAAGTTATATCCCACAAAAACAGCATAGAAGGCTATCTGCAGAATTCATTCAAGCAGTGCAAACATCAAGGAAATTTTTAGAGTTTGAGGTGGACTTACTCTACAAAGGCCAAATTTGAAAAGAAGTTAAGATTTAACCAACTGAAATCTAGTGTAAAGAACTGCAGATCTCATGGAAGTCTTCTGACAAGTTAATCAGTAGGTTTTTATCACTAGGCCAGAAAATTAAGCCCTCTATATTCAACTAAGATGAAAATTAAGATGTCATTTGTGTTAAAGTAAAAAAATAAATAAAAAAAAAAATCAATACACTTGCCCTCATAGTCCATCTAGTCCTTCCAGGTTCAAAGCTGTACTTGGTTAAGTTTCAGAAGTTTAATATGGTTCAGCCAGAAAGTAGTCAGTTCATTGCTGAAATAGGGCTATGAGCCCAAAATGAGGATTCTTTTATATCTATCCCCTCCTCCTCCCCCCCCAAAGAAGAAATTAAAGACTAGTTCAAATAATTTGTCTACTTACATTGTATGTTTGGTAACACTTTATTTCAAGCCAAAATTTGACACTGTGGTTTGAAACTGTTGGTGGTGTTCATATCATCTCAGTGTTTCACACTTAAGGCTTGTTACCCATCGGCATGCTGCACTGGCATACTGCACCTACTTTACTTATACGCTTAACAGCGACACGTTAAGCGTTATCAGAAGGATTAAGCAAACATAAGATAGTACCAGAAAGCTTCAGTTACCCCAGGTAGATAGTTGCTATTCAGACACTATCAATACAACACTGCTGTCTTCAACTACATGAAGAGAGTACAGAGAAGCC
>VXAA01001394.1:9794-120718 GCA_013399115.1 Anseranas semipalmata
CCCCCCATTTCCTCCTTTTCCCTCTTCTTTCCTCCTTTCTCCCCTTTTTTCTTCAGACAGGTGCTGATGGCATTATTTATCAACCAGATTCCACTTCAGGGCATTTATAATATCACATTGTGAACTCAAGGTCAGCAGAACTATACTTCAGACACTCTGCTTTTCATCTTCCACTTATTTGTTGCAAAATTATGAAAAATTCTTGACAACGTCTGGACAAACATATCATTCCTTCTAAAAAGAAGGAAGTAAATATGCTGCTTGATGAAACCCTGCCTATCAGTTCTTACAAAATCCAACTGGCAAAGAGACCAGTCCCTTGTTATGCAAAATCCTTGTTTGTAAGCAGTGTTCTGCCTTAAACTGATTTTAATGCTTTGCCTTAGAATGCTGGAGATAATGCACTTATTTTCCCAACATAAACCCACTACCAGTGCCATCTGGTGGCAGAACTACATTAAATCTGCACAAAACGTTTTATGGAATTGTCAAGGGGTAAATTTGCAGCAGGATGCAAAGGGATTTAACTATGTAATTTGCATTAGGAGATATGTGCTACTGAGCCTGCATTATAAAACATGGGTATGCTTCACTCTAGGTTTTAGAAATTCACACAAAGACAGAACAATTTGGAGTTAAAATATAACTTGGTCCATGACTGATTGCCATACCAGGATAAAAGTCATCTTCGTACGTATATTAGACTGTAATAATTCCCAATTTCACCTAAACCAAAACAAAACAAAGCAAACACAAAAACAAAAACAAAATCTTGTTTTGCTTCCTGTCTATGTACCTGAGTTATTAGCTGCCCCCATTCAGGATTTTTCACCAATAGACTCTCAATACCTTCTTTTAGGGTGAAACATCTTTTCCTCACTAAAGGGAAAATACATAGTTCCACATTGCAAAGCACTGTTCACCTCTGTATATGGTCTATTTTGGAATACATGATCTATTGCAGTTACCCAAAACCTTTAGCTTTGGTAGCCAAGTCTCGAATAGATTTCATGCTTCAACTATTATTACTATGACATTTATGAAAAGGTGAAAATCCTTTGGGAGAACTATTTGAGATTCACAGTCTCCAGGTAAATGTAGGGAGTTCTTTTTCTTGGGATATTTTGTCCTGTCATAAACATACGCATACCTGGAAGTACAGTTCTCTACAGTGATGTATATTTTGGCCAATATAACCCATACGGATCTTAAACACAGGCTCCATGTTCTTTTCTTAGTATGCGAGGAAATGTTCAGTCTTGAGAAGACATATGCTGTGTGGCAGTGTTGCATCTGTTGCCAAATCCTTCTGAGAAGAGAGAACTGAATAATAAGGTGGATTTGCTTTCTATCCTTGCCTCTAGATGTCAGTTCTTGAAGCACAGTTGCTGACTAAGAATCAGTGTTTGGTGTTGGGTTTAAGTTCTCAAAAGGAGCTGCCTGAAGGCCTATGAGAATCTCAGCTGATTGATACATAAATACCCATACAAATAATCCCTGCAAAGTATCTAACTTCAGGTCACGAATTTATTCCCCATGAGGAAGTTAATCCGACTTTGAATTGAAGAAGTTCCATTCCAGCTGGAAACATTTCAGTCTTTGCATTGAACATGGGCAAAAGCCAAGTGGTTGGTCCTCTTAAACCACCTGTGTTCCTAGTGCTAAGTAAACAAGTGCAACTTTTTCTGCTAGTGTGCCACAATAGAGAGAATCATCCCTCAGTGATGAGATTTGGCGATGTCGTTTGCCTCTCTCTGGTTGCGACTGCTTAAGACGATGTGTAGCTTGTGTACACTTCCCTTCAGCTGTGTGGCTGTCCTCATTCCTAGGTGATATCACCTCCTGACTACACACAGTGATACAAAGGTGTCTGCAAAAGTGGCTCAGTACCCCAATCTCTGGCCCAGGGGTATCAAAGAGAGTACCAGAAAAGTGACCTCCAGCATTCAGTGTGAAAATAGGGTACAAAACTATTTCTTACTTTCATACTTTTAAGGATTCAGAACAACCAGAAAAGGATTGCTTGTGGACAAGTATAAAACAAAGGATAAAAAATCTATGTGAAGGGTCAGAAACCCATCCTACATAAAGCTTCTTTCTGTTGCTGAAACAACAGCAAGGGATGAAGTCATCCCTAGATGCCAGCAACAATTGCCTGTTACGTTCTGTGAATCACCCTTCTAAAGGCTGCTCACAGTAACCTGTAATTTTCATATGCAGAATGTCCAATTTGAATGCAGTGATAAATGAGAGGGAGGAGAACACGTTTAGTTGAATCATTCATATACGTAAGTGTCAATAGGTACTGTCAAGCAAAAAGGACATGAGTCAACCATATGGCAGTGCTGTTTGTGAGGAGGGTCTTCTTGTAGAATACCGAATACAGAAAACATCCAGTGGTCTGCCCAGCTCAACTCACTGTCACTTGGTGCTGCTGACTTAGTCAAACGGGGCAAACCATCCACTCAGAGGCCACCCTGTAACTGCAGAAAATGCAATGTGAGTCAGGGAGGGAGGGGAGAAGTGAGAGGTAGAGCTGTGTAGTCCCTCAGACCCCAGCTGCTGCACCTACAATGCTTTAACAGTCCTGGTGCCTGGCTACAGCTTCAACAACTCAGATCCTAATGCCACCATTTCTATAGCCACGTAACTGTGCCATGTGTAGTCACTCGCGGGGCTGTGAGGGCTGAGGCTGAGAAGAGTGGCATGGAAGCAGGTTTGGGCATGGTAAGAATGGGCTGCATGTCAGCATGGTTCTGACACTGCGAGCCAGGAGCCACCAGTGACACACGGAGCCTTTTCTGCTCAGCCACTGAATGAGAGAGAGAAGTGGCAAGGATTTGAAAGGGAAGCATTTAAAAAGTGGAAAAGCTCTGTTACACAAATTACGTTGGTAGGACAATGGAACATCCACAAGGACTCCTAGTGCAGTCTATTTCTGTGGCGTGGGTCTGACTAGAAAAGTTGGTTGTGCTGGGAGAGGAAAACAATGTCATGAAACAGAAAGCTGACAGAGAGCTCTTAATTGCAGAGCTGCAGAATGTCTCCCGGGCAGTCAAAGTAACAAACATTCTCCAAGCAGGATACCAATAAAATAAAACTACAGTCAGTACCATTTAGCAAAATACTTAACAAATGAAGCCAAACATACATTCAGAAATTAAATAAAGAATAAAAAAAAAAAAAGAGAAAAAACAACAACAGCAACAACAACTGGAGGGAACAACTCATTCATCTAGCTCTCCTTTTCTCCAACATATTGGTTTCCCAGTTTAGCAGTAATGAGGTAAAGCAATAGTTCATTTGCAATGCTGTACTGATTTTCTAAGCATTACAGCTAAGAAAGTCAAAAAGCTGCAGTACAAACAGGAAATACACTATTTGCACTCTGCTAATGAGAACGCCTACGAACAATAAACAAGAGCAATAATATTGAGGGATGGAGACTAGGACGTCACAAGGAAATTTCAGCATAGTCCCTCAAGGTTTTCTGCAGAAACTTGAAAATTTTCCCCAGGGAAGAATAAGGAGCTTCAGATCTGCCATCCTAGCAGAGCACTGAGGTTCAAACCTATCTGTCTGGAAAGAGTTCACTGGCTGCTCCACCCGTGTTCATTCCCCATTCAGACACAAGCGCACAAGTGGGATTCTTGTGCTCTGTGCTCTGGAGCTTCTTATAGATAAGTCATTGCCCCTGTGTTTCTTTAGCGGTAACCACTGAGAACGAGGAAAGGTCTTTGGTAAGCGTGCCGAGAGCCTGAGGTTACATGTGCTGTAGAGCCTGGGTTAGAACTTAAACCTGGCATCAGGACATGGGCAGCCTGAACCCATTCCTGATGCCTGAGAGCAGGGAACTAAGGCAGTGTCTCCTTCCAGCACCTGAATAAAGACTCACGTTTGCTATTGTTTTCTAGGTCTTGCCTACTATCAGGAGGGATGCCACATCAATTAATTCTGAAGTAGTTCCCTGGGAGTATTTTAACTACTGAGCGGAACTGTTGATACAGAAAGCTTAACAACCACATCTGTTTACACAACTCCTGAGCACATCTAGGACTGATTAGAGTTTAAGGATCCAAGTTACTTTTCCTTCTGCTGCCTCTGTTAATCTTTAGTATCTTAATATCTTCAAACCCTCACAAAACAACACTGATCTTTGCTGTAAGGAAACAGAGCTTATTTTTAATGTGACGCCATGATCTTGTAACTTTGGATCCTGAAGCCGTTGAGCCCCAAAGAGTCAGTGATCTTGTCATGCAGTAGTTCCTTCAAGATATATATATACTTATATCAGTATTAAAATAATATGCCATCAGTCTTTTCACTTCAGGCTACAATTGTTGCTCTGTAAGCAGCAGCAGCTGCCTTTATAAAGTGCCTGTCAGGTAATAGGCCAACATACAATTCCTCAGTTCTGCTCTAAATACTTTAAAAGCTGACCTCACCCACCCTCCACCCTCAATATGTGCTGTATGGATGAATTGCTATGTCCATAGCATTTGCAATTGTATTTTAAATTAGCTCTTAATTCTTATTTTTAAATCATTTCTATAAGAGCTCTTGCACCTTTTCAAAAACATGAAACTTTGACTTTCTGCAGAACAATTCCTCCACCTGCTGCACTGGCATATGCAATCACAGCAAAAGAATATGTTGCATTGTGCAGTTTCGTATGTAAGGTAAAAATATTTTCATCTAAACAGCCTTTTTCAAATTTCAACAAAGCAGAAAATCTTGAAGTATGTTTTTCAATTGTTTTTTTTCAATGGCTCTATTGTGACAGGAAATCCTGATGTTATGAGTTGATACATACTAATATTACTCATGTAATGTGCTTTTTAAAATACATTTTAACATAAAGTAAATGTTCTAAAAAGGTATTCATTTTAAAAAATTCTAATAACCTATTTAAATTAAATGTACACCAGTTCATTCATCAATGCATAATGAAAACTTCTATTTACAATACAGACGGCAATTTATACAACGCAAAGTTTTGTGGCTAATGTAATACCTCTGTTTCAGGCATCAGTAATACTGCCTTTGTTAAGGAAAATGCCAACGGATTAAAATGTTCTCAAGGTTCATAAAATAATTTAGAGGGTTGTTTGACAGCATTATTATAAGTGCTGTGAAGCCCACTGTGTTTGAAGCTTATGCTCTGCATTTAAATTAAGAAAAAAAAAATGCTGTGAAACAGAGAGAAAGACAGCAGTATCATATCTTTTCATCTGTTGGTATGTGTAGTTACAGTGATTTTATAGTAGTTACATAGTACTTTCCTATATGATCAGTATTTCAGTGTAATCATTGAAGTGTCCACTATGCTTATACCATCTACAGGGATGGTATATGTTCCAGCCACTAAAAAAGTACGAGCAAGAATTTATCTATAGGTAAACACGACAACAAGGTACTTAAAAGGAGCTGAGAGGGGGCTGTGCCGAAGAAAGAAGTGAACCCTCTCTTTTATTTCGGAAGTGGAAACAGTGCAAATATTAGTGGTTTCCAGAAAATGAGTACACAATGCAGCATCTGACCTGATTATAAATAACATATATTATCATATGTCAAACTGATTCCATTTACTGCCACAGCTGGTAGCAAAAAAAAAAAAAAAAAAAAAAAAAAAAAAAAANAAAGAAAAAAAAAAAGAAAAACTGTGGCCTATCCAGATCAGCACTTAGGTTTTGAATCAGAAAATCAATTAATTATACATTGATTTTGCCATGTGTGTTTGCTCAAATAGTGTTCAACTGTGAATTTGGCCCCCAAATTCTAAAGCATCTGTTGAATATTTACATCCAGCTTCTGAATTTGAGCTACTTTTTTTTTTTTTTTTGGCTTAAAGCATGGGCAGAGAGGTTAACATCTGTTTGCAAAAGGCCATGCAATCATATTGTACCCTGCACAGTACATTCAGTTGTAAACTGGCCTAAGGGAGAGAAGATTCCTTGCCTGGCTGCAATTAGACAAGAATCATGGTAGGTGCATGTAATGGCTGCACACTGCTTTTGTAGAATAAAATAAAGAGAAGGAAAACCTCTTTGTCTTCCTAAATGAATACTGTGTTTTGCTGACTGAAGCAGAAAATGGGTGGAGATACATTTTCCTTCCCATTTTTGATTTCTACAGGAAAATCTGTGTGTATACTTACTTACCCATACATTAACCCATACACAGACAGAAGACTGTGTATATGAATATAAGCCTCTAAGAAAGACAATCCCCCTTTTGCACTGAATATGTCAAGTTATTGAGGATGCACAGCTCCTTGCTATACATGGAACAATTTCTGTAAAGAACTGTGTAAAGCATGTGATTTGAGTGTGAATGTAGGGTTGTTGAAAGGAGTATCTTAGAAGTTGCTGAAGCTAAGGGAATAGAGTAAAAATATTAAATTAATGGGATCATATTTTGGAAAGTGATGATCAAATAGGAAAAAAAAACAGAGAATGTAAAACTGGTGTGGTGTTTTAAAACGATTTTTTAAAATCAGGATTCAAATACCTATTACATGGAACTTTAATAAAGCTGATGTCCTCACAGTGCTATATAAATCTAGAGAAGAAGACAGATTTAATCCCATTAAATATTTGTCAGGGATTTAATGTGGTAGATAATATAACAAGCACTATTGAACCTGGCACTACAATTATCCATTATTACCAAACACAAACGCCCATGGATTCAAAAAGAATTCCACTTGAGATAGGACTCAGTGATTTGACTTCATATTTCTTACAGTTTACCACAGTCGGAGGTTAGAGCTGCTATTGTTTTCTGAGCTTTTTTTAATCTATTAACTGTAAAGTTGGCCTTTTTTTTTTTCCTTATTACAAATGGGTCCAGCGAAAATGCTGCAACAGGGATATTTCTATAACCATCATTTTAACAGAAAAATGGCCATTTGGCCTACTGATTCTGTATGGTTTTTGTCCTAATCAAGCAGAATATCATCAGCCTCCACATAGTTAAAGGGCTGCTGCCAAAACCAACTTCCTTCTCTAAGATAGTGACATAGCCTGATATCTGCAGTCCATTTCAGTCAAAACATCCAAACTGTGAGCTTAGAGAATGCCCAGCTTCCAGGTTGCTCATACACTATATTTTCTTGTGTTATCCCAATTTTCATGCTTGGCTGAAAAAATGTAAGATAAATAAAAGTTTTGAGTGCTGCAAAAGTGGGAAGTTTTACTGTACACAAAGAACTCAGTATGAGGCATTACATAATTTTTTTCACTAGAAAGCTGTCTATACATATCAATTTATACTTCTTCTGGTTGGTTTCTGAGGATTTTTCTCTGCACTTCTGAAACAACATAGCAAATGGGAAGCATTTCTTAAGAATACACTACTGCTCAGGCCTCAGAAGTTTAAAGCTTTCGTGTCATCATAAACATCCCTGTGGCAAATAAAATGTTGAGAATTCAGATACTTGTGTTGTGTTGTGATTGTTTGTTTGTTTTTTTTTTTTGTATGTAGTAGTGTTCTCTGAATTAATGAAAACTGAATTAATTAGTTAATTCTCCACCTTTATTATCCTCTTGTTTAAAACTCTTCAACTGTCAAAACAAGGAACTGAAAGAACACTTAGTGATTTTTGGTTCCTAAGCACCACTAATACATGTACACTTCATTGCTGTAGTGAACTATGCATAGTTTATGGATACTCTACAACTTATCTGATGAATATGAACATATGCAAAATGAGTATGTCAAACATTAGGCAACTCATCATTTTTCTTTCACCTGTAAGTAACTAAAAGTTATTTCTAAGAACTTTTAATGATGTGTTTTGTAGCCACCCATCAGGTGACCTTTCTAGATAACAATGGAAGGAAGTAAAATGAAAAAAAAAAGGTGTTATCATATACTAAAATTGTTTTGGAAATTCATGCCAGGCTCCACATTAAGATAAATCAGATCCAGGCTGCCAAAGCATACATTTTCCACTGATAGGCTATCAGTATCCCATGAAATAGTGAATCTACTCGGATCTGTTAAAAGTAAACCCAACTGTTTATCTGTTCTTTCTCTACAGATTGAGGTCCGCCTTTCCAGGATTTCCAGCTGTAATATGAAGAGGCAAAGTAAAACCAACACAGAAGAGCTAATTCGCTCTCCAGTAAGACAAGGAACACACAGTATAAAGTATGACATAGGGAAGCCTACTGTTGCTGTTTTTTAAAGAATGTGGAATTTTGCTTTCTTCCCTGTCTTTGGCACCACGTTTGAACTACACTATCTGGAGAGGAAGGATGTTCTGAGACTCAGGGTGCCTTGTTTCAAGTCTCCACTGCTTCCTGGATGATGACTAAACGAATAAAGTTGTTTTTTCCTTTCTGGAGTGGGGCACTTGGAAACATGGAAGTTATAGCTAAATAGCAATCATCTGGTAGGGTCAAGTCTTTGTGATGTCTCCATGGCTGCAATAATGCCAAACTCTGTCGTGCTCTCTGGTGCACAAGAAAGATGTTCCTGGATAGCTGTCCTTAGTATGAATTCGTGGATCTTTTCTATCACTAACCACTGCAGATTAAAGTCTCCACACTGTGATTCTTAATGACATCCCACTTTTCTTTCTCTTCACCTAGGCCAGGAACGTAGCTGATGAGCTCACATAAAATATCAGTTTTTCTAAGCACCTGCTTCTCCCAGGAAGTGCAAAGAAAGCTGCTGGTGCTCAGCCCTTTTGGATTCAGGACCGGATGCTTTCAAAGCATATGAGAACCAATATTCTGAAATGCCTCAAACATTATCTACCCCTGGGTTCCAGTTATAGCTCCAAGAGAAAGTAGGCGGTGAGAGATACCAGTTTTGAAGAAGGATGGGGAACACAAAGGATGGAAAAAGGAATAATCACAATAACACTAGTTTAAAATCTGTTTTCTCTTCAGCTGTGAATATAAATACATACCATGTAACATTGTTCTTATCAGTATAATATCAGTAATACAGATAGTATTCTTTCCTACTACCAGCAGTTTGTGAGATATTGAATTTAAAGCTCTAATTGGTTCTTCGCAATCCAGCAGATTTCATTTGACATGTTTAGCTTTGGAACAAACAAATCCCTAACTTCTTACCAGTGATATTTTCACTTCCTTGCTATCATTTATTTTCAATAAAAATTAGATTTGCTTCTTTATCATGTAGAACACCCAAATAACAGCAGGATCTTCGAAATCATGCTCCCAGTGTGAAAAAATAATAAGAAAATACCGTAACAGGTATAGCATGCTATTCTCAGAGCAACATTGGTATATGCCACAAGATTTATGATTTGATCCTTCATAATAGTCAAATAACAAACTATCATAATTGTTCTTTTATTAAAAAAAAATCAAAAATATGACAATTCCAAGAAAGGTTAGAAAAGCTTCTAGAAAATCCACTGCTTGCTTATATGCTTAAAGTGATGGGGAGCACTGTGAAATGATGTTTTACAACTAGAACAGCCTGACTCTTGCTAGCAGAGAGCAGTGGGAGTTTCCAGACTGGACAGACTTGCGTTGTTGGTTCGAATTATTACTTGCCAGTGTTGCTAAAAAGCAGTGAATCAATTTAAACTTGGAGATAAAAATTACATTTTGCCCAGAAAGAAAGACTTTATGCCTAAGGAGTCAAAAAAAATCAAAGGAAACACAAAACCATACATATAATCATTACAAATCCTGAAAGCACAATTTGTACCAGATGCACCTAAATTAATAATATTGGTTAGATGAGACACTCATTAATAACCGAGGTAGCATTATTAGTGTAATTACTGTCCACCTGGCCAGGTAATGGAAAAGAACAAAGTACATTACACTTCCAGATAATGCCAAACTAAGTATTAAGTTCGGTCTGTTTCCAACATGAAGGACTGCCTAGTGACTCGCTGTAAATGAGTCTGCTGCAGCAGCCACATTCTGATATCAATGTTATGTTTTAAAAACCAATAATTAGACACCTCCTCTACTGACTGCAAGGCAGCATCAAGAAATTCACAGTGGTCCCCTTGCCAGTGCTGGACATTAGGTTTAAGATGTTTCTTCCCAGAACCTTAGATAGCCTTAACAACCAAAGCACCAACAAGCGATGCTGCTGGAGCTTTTCATCCCAGTATACGCATTATTTCTCTTCCTCTGTAACAGAGGTTCCTTCTCCCACAGCAAGTCATTAGAGGCACCGCCTTACTGAAATTTTATTAAAATGCAACATAATCATAGTCAGTAACAACAACAATTAAGTAGAACAATATATGCAAATATGTGTATGCTGAAACAACAATTACAGTATTCAAGCTGGTTGGATAGATGGCAATAGGTAAAGGCAAATTAGGCTCCTACCACCTGTAGGGAGGATCAGCAAGGACAAATAGAAATAGGAATCAATGTTCCCAGCACATTCTTCTAAAATTCTTTTATTGTGACACTTTTACTACTTTCCTCTGCCTTTCTCTAACCTTGGGTCCGTCCTTCTATGTTTGATGAGATGTCTCTTATGGTTATGACCTATATTTCCCAATACTATCTGTTCCAGGTGTAACTGTTATGAAACAGCCACAATTAAAAGATAATTTGCACCTGACAACAACAAATAGCATTCTATGCATTTCTCCATGAAACACAGCTCTTATTCAAAATATTTGTACATTTACATTTTTATCGGTGGTGCTATGGGGCATTGTCTGGCCAGTTCACCAGATCTTAAATCCTGGTGACTCATGTGCTGGGATTCCTCTGGTCTCCTAATACTCTTAAAGAGAGCAGAAGCTCTGCTTCACTTTCATGCACAAGTGTTTTGTGAAACAAAGGTTTTGGTCTAAACACTATCAACGGAGCTGTTTCCCCACCTTTAGCCTTTTCCATCCCCCGAGTTAAGTATGCTCCTTAGGAATGGAATTCTTTGTGATAATTTTTGCTCTTCTCATTTTATAAGCTTTCTTCCCACAAACACTTTATCTGGTGTCCACTCCTATTCTTCATTATATGCAAATAAAGCATAGCTCTAATGACATATTGACAAGCACTGTGAAATATTTACACAAAATACAAAAGTGATACCCCTGGGTTGTTTGCACCCGCTCCATTCTGGTTCATTTGCTTGTGCCCTGCATTAGAATAGGGACTGGAATGAATCATTTTTCATTGCTGCTGGTTTTAATACATCACTTTCAATCTTTATGAAGTAGGTAGTTTTTTGATGTCTATCGAGTTTTGAGTTTATGTGCAGTGGGCCACGGTAGTTCTGTTTAATTCTCTTCATAAGTTGCCACCTACAAACTGCCCATGTTAGCAATAACTTATAGTCTCTGCCCTGGCTGGCAGATTTTCTGTTGCACTGTGTATTATTTGTTATCAAATTTAACTTTGGTCAACAGCCAGTGTTTACACTACTCTTAGGTAACTAATATTACTCCTAATAATGTAGCTTTCCTCAGGTCTTATCCCTGGATACTGGCAGAGAGACCAGCAACTGGCAGTGGCAGCTATCTTTATTCAATACAGACAGCATTATTACCAGTTATTTTTCCTTATTCGTGTTGCCATGTGCCCATGAATCCTGCTTGCAGACCAGAAGCCATTGTGCACTGTGCTGTACAAACAGTGCAAAATGAAGACTATCATGGAGAACTGCAGTAAGCTTAAATAAAACTAAAGAGACAGAGTGATGCCTTCTAGAAAGAAATCTGGCAGAGAACATTATTGCAACATCCAAAAAACAGAGTTAAAGAGAGATGCAAACCTAAAGGGGAGGGTGGGTAGGAAAGTATTCTCAAATCCTTTCTTTTGGGTCAAATAGCTTCAGACACTGAGGATGCTTTGATCCAATAAGAAAAGTAACTCTCTCTTTGTCTCACTGTAATCTTGCGGAAACACTTAATACGCTGAGTTTTGTACCTGTCTCTACACTTCATACATCAAATCATGAAAAACTGACAACTGATTTTCTATGTAGAAAAGCACTGAGAGTGTGTTCTTCCCTCAGTTCATTCACCACTGCATCAGAAACTAATTCAGAAAGGCTTTCAAAAGGACAAACATACACACCTTTATTCTGAGCTATCTCCCAATACATGTGGCTCTCCAGCACATGAACCCTTATCAGCATTCAGATCTTCTCTGAGGCAGATGAAAGAATTACCAGTAACAGTGATAAGCACTTCAGAAATCCAAGGATACTTTAAAGAACTGGGATACGTCGAAGAAACAGTAAAGAAGGATGCATTTCATACCTGGTTTATAAAGGATTAATAACATACACTTGAATAGTCAAGTGTAATAGTTAAAAGATCATTTTAACAACTTATTAGTGTATTAATAATATCTTTAGTTGTACTCTTATCTATTATGTGCTAATACATGCTTTGAATTTCTTATTTAATGATTGAGAATTCTGACTTGATTCCTCCTGGGAAATTGTAAATTCTTTGATGGAAAGTGCTCTACAAACGCTATCTATTACTTCATAAAGGTACCCTTAGTTTCCACCACTTCCTGAACTGAGTTTGGTAGATATTCATTCTTAAAATACAAAGGAGATGCATTCAGATTTTTACATTTATTTAATAAATTGTAGCAGAAGAGAAGAAGCTGGCTCAGAATATATTTTTACCACCACTTATGTTACCCACTAACTGGAATCAGGAAAGGCACAGAAATTCTTCATATTTTGAGATTTATGTTGGCAAAATGAGTCAACACATCTCTATTTCTAAAGATTTTTATAATGGATTACGACAATAGCATGCATGATCCATCGTAAAGGTAACAGTAACATATCGGCCAATTTCCTTTGGTAAAAAGGCTAGCAAGGTGTCGCTGTCTGTGACTGCTAGGACAGAAACCTTAAATCTCCACTGCTTGTGCACCAACCACAAAACATCTAACAGAAGCTTTGCGCATCCAAGAAAAGATTAATATTTTTATCCCAAGGCACAATAAGAAACAAAGTACATAAACTTTGCAGATCACAGTGAAAGTGATGGTGCCCCATGGAGAACAGGAAACAGAGAGAGGATTTGGTTTAATCGAGATGTGAAGACCTTTGTTTCTCATACCATTAACCTCTGCACTTTTTATGGACCCAGGCAGTGAAAGCCTATTAAATTGACTTCTCATTTACATTTTAAATTCCTGAATATACCTCAAGTTATTAAATGCAACTCAGTTTAACCTAAAGCACTTGAGTAGAAATACTATATAAATCAAACCTGTATTTACACTGTTGTCCTCCCACCTTAGAAAATAAAAATTGCAAAGAGAAGAGGGAACTTTCCATTTCCTCTATTTAATGACATCCTGGATTTTAAAATAGTTATGCTATACTCCACTTCCTATATAATTATTAACACTAAATGAATTTATGCTTATACATCCTGGACACAGACTGACTCCTATACTCTTAAAATAAAGATTTTGAATGTATTTTGCTATAAAATTACTATGGCTTGCTATTGTGGATGAATTGACAGGTTGCTGACAGGAGTTTACTAGTGTTCCCTGTTTCATAGTTATTTATTTCAGAACTGTGGAGTAGCTACCAGGGAAAAGGATAGGCAGAGGGCTTCACACATTAGTGTGGAGACTGTATTAAAACTAGGAATGGAAATTCACTAATTAGAATTAAACATTAAAAAGTAACCATAAGCCACATGACAAGATAGCTTGCTTTTCATTTGTAATATATTTTGGTGGACAACACATGCAGAGCAGAGCTGCTGTGCCATCAAAACTCAGTGTGGAATAAGAAAATAGGTAAAAGTACACAAAGGTGTGCTTCAGGTCAATGCTCTGACACCCGTGTGGAAATCCAACGTGAGTGTCAGACAAAGCTTTTTGGTCTCTCTTTTCCATCCTGCTGTCTTTCCTTCTCCATTCTGAGTCAAAACATATGACAACAGAGTTTCTCCCTGTATTCTCTTTATACCGCTTAACCTTCTGTAGGGTCCACAAAACAATATACAGTTATACAGCTTCTGTAGATCCAGGTTCCTCATTGTAATTTCTTGTCAAGGGTCTGCTTGTTCCCATTGTTGGGTAAAGTCAAGGGGATGATGGTTTCAGGAATTAACTTTGGCTCGAAGCCTTTGCTTTAGGCTGAAAAAAAAGAAGTTAGGCTCAATTTAAATGCATAATTCCAGGAATGTGATCCTTGTACTTTGTCTCACCCAGGCAACTACTCTTTTGCTTTTTGACAATAACATTCCTTCATCAGCTAAAATTCTGCTTCCACTGCAGACCCAGAAATATCCCAATGACAGTACCATACAATTCAAACATCTGTTGTACAACTAACAAAACTGAGCATCACATTATATTCAACAGCTGTTTAATCAGTCCCTAAAGTAGGTACCAGAAGACAAGTTACTGGCTTGATCCCTACACCAGTGATTCAATATTGTCCTCTTCTTCAGCTCATTGAACTTGAATTCCTTTATGGAAGAGTGGCATTTCTATGAACAGATGATAGAGCAAAAAGTTTGTCTCAAAACAGCCCCTAACACAGGAGGCATGCACGGGTTTGGACCTTCCTGCCTCTTAGGATCTCTCAAATGAAGTGTGAGCTTTGTGCCAGGATTATTCATGCTATGGTTCATACTATACTAAATGATCATCTATGAAATGGCTGTCTCTATTATTTTTTTTTTTTTGACCATTTTGTTCCTTTCCTTGGTCAGTGCCCACTGACAAGCATAGCCAAAAACTTCCTGTCAGGAGCTGTCAGAGCTTCATTAAAATCTTTGTAATTACAAACAGTAAAGTTGCAATTCTGTAAAATCCTTACAAGCTTGTTTACTTAAATAACGTGTTTAATGGACAAGAGAACAGAGGTAGCTGTCATTTACCTTGACTTTAGCAAGGCTTTCAACACTGTCACCCACAATATTCTCATGTCCAAGCTGGGACAATAAGGACTGGGTGAGCGGAGAACTAGATGAATAAAAATCTATTTGGATGATCAGGCTAATAGGATAGTGGTTACCAGGTCATATTCTACCTGGAGGCATGTTACAAGTGGAGTTCCTGAGGCTTCTGCGTTAAGACCTGTCTTGTTTAAGGTCTTTTTCAAGACATGGGAGAGGTGATGAGGTGTGCTCTCATCAGGTTTGCAGTTTTCCTATCTGTCTAATTCCTATCTGCCCACAGTCTATTGTATTATAATCAGGCCTCTTTCTTTTTGGGAGGGGAAGGTCTGTGAATCTTGGATGGACACAGAAGAATCTGACACTAAGTGGCAGGATTTAACATCTTTGCCATGTCCTGGTATTTAGCTAAGATATCTCCCTCTTACCATTCCATCTACTGTGAGGCAC
The DNA here is from genome assembly GCA_013399115.1 of Anseranas semipalmata. Taxonomy (NCBI): domain Eukaryota; kingdom Metazoa; phylum Chordata; class Aves; order Anseriformes; family Anseranatidae; genus Anseranas; species Anseranas semipalmata. The sequence goes on from VXAA01001394.1 coordinate 25,102, forward strand.
ACCTCTCCCCATACCTGAAACAGAAGGCCAGCATTTTGATTTGTGGAGCCAAGTAACTAGGAATTTGACAGTGCAACACTGAGTATCAAAATGCCTGTATCCATTTGTAGCTCCAGTTGTTATTTACAGTCTTTTTTAAACAACTCTCCTGACACCACTCTATCACAATCACATCAGTGCAATGCAGACTGGTTATAAGCATTGTAAGCTCTGCAAAAATCTAGATTTGGAAGACGAAATAACATCGTTCAAAGTCCCTTTTTCATACCTTCCACTTCTACGATCCCTTGATAGAGTACTACATCAAAAGTATGAGCATTTCTAAAAAATTCTTCAGGCAGTAATGGTTGGAGAAGCAATTTTCAATAAAGCTCTGAAAAACTTTTCCTGCAGTTTGATCCCCAGAATACCAAGTCTCTGTCTACCTTGCCACAACTTCCTCAAAGGACCAATATATAACTTCTGTACACTAAATATATTTACATCCACAGTACTTCAATATTTTCCTCAAATCTGAGCTAATACCTGCATGTGCAGCTGTTTGAAAACAGACTAGTGTTATTTCTATAGAAGGAGCACAAATAAGGTGGAGCAAACCCTCTGAAACAGTGTTCTACTCGGCCAACAGTAATAAGACATTACTGAATCTCTCCTAGTTGAAAGTCTCACTTTGAAGCAAGCCAAGGAGCAGAAAGACGGCACATTTTAAATATTTTTTTCTTTTTCTCCTAGGGTACAAGTGCATCCTACATGAACATATGTTTGTTCTCATTTAATACAAACATAAACTGCAGCCCACCTTAATCTCCTTCCCCTGTCACATTACAGTCCCCCGAGCTAGCCTGCAGCGCAGCCTGGCTTTGCTCTGCACTGTAGATGGTTTTTGTCAGGCTTGCGTGAACTGATTCCTTTCGAGGAAGACTTGCCCTAGCAGGGCTGCAGCACAGAGCAAGTCTCAGGAAATGGAGAGGCCAAGTTCCACACCGAGTGCTCATGTGATTGAGGGTTTGGGGCAAGGTTCCCAGTTTGTAAAATGCTTTGGATCTTTTCACATAAAACATGACTACACTGAAAGCTGGTGTTCAGAAGCAGGTGTTCAGGATAATCTCCATAACTCCAGCATATTTTTAATACAATACAAAAGATAGCTTGAAATAAGCTTAGCACAGCACTTGCAGAGAAAAGCAGAAAAGAAAAACAGGAACTGGCACAATTTCAGCTTTCAGTCTTGGCTCTTTACAGTAAGAGAGCAGTGTGGCCAGATGCCAGTTCTCTCAGCACAAAACAACATATGAAAAACTCTGAACTCTTCCTCATTATGGGCAGACTTTTTCCATCACAGCAAAGTTCCCAAACTGCAAACCAGGTGTCATAGTCACAGACACAAAAAAACAGAGACAATGTTTGTTAAAATGTAGGTCCCTATTTTGTCCTCATTTTTACAAGCATTTCCTTCCCCATTCAAGATGCTTTTTGGCAAATGACTGGTGGTTGCTACTGCTTCCTAATTTCTGAAGCAACTAGCAAAGGAACAGCCCAAGACAGGAACTATAGTTTTAGAAGGACACTCAGTGAATCAGGTAGTGTATTTATAGCATATACCATCATTTTGAAGTATCCTTGGACCTTCTGATGTTAGCAGGACAGCAGAGCAGGTCAGAAAGGCTATATCCTCCATTTCTCTCTAATACAGCTTCCTCTGTATATTCTCTTTTGTAACAGTAATCTTTTCTTAAATTTGTCCTTGAAGATTCAGTTCCTAAAGAACTTGAATGTCTCATGGTAAACTTGTTCTATTAAAACTTCCACCAAACTCTCATTTGAAGGCAGAACAATTTAACACCTTTCTTAGTCACTCTATTTCTGCTCACAGTAGTTTGAAGGAATGCTGCTTGCCACCATGTTTTTGCTGTCATGACCCTACACTCCCTGACGCTTGCTCTTTAGATTTGGTTATTCCTAATATTAGTAAGTCATATCTGAAAAACTGACCTTTGGCTCACAATCCCGCTCGGTGCTTTTGAAAAGTGTATCTACTTTTCTGCACTATAGCTCTATACTATGTCTCACTGAATTCAGGAAGGATGCAAAACAAATATTATGGACATTTCCTAGTACAGTTTGTTAATTAGCATGAACATTAAGCTCACCCTGTAAGTGAAGTCACTCTGCTGTGAAAGGAAACAGATTATCAGCTAGCAAGAGGCATAGCTTCATTGAAAAAGGTTGAAGAACGACAACAGTTTGCAACAGCTGCGTTTTTTGGCCCTTGCTTTTGAAATACTACTTGATCATTTTCTTGCCTTTTCTTCTATGTATGACTGATTCTAACTTGAGATTCAGTAGTTAAAATGACCCTTTTACCCCTACTTTTGCTTCTAAAGAAAACTAAGAATCGTGGAAATAAATAAAAAGGTAGTAAGTAAAAGTCTCTATGCAGTGTTTGTGTTGAATTTTAAGCCCCAAATAAACCAAACAGCTAGAGAACACAGAAGTTCCCTTTTGGTATCCAGTATTGCGTTCCTCCCTATTTACAACAGGAGTGCAAGAATGGAAGTGAAAAATAACATGTACTTGGGCAGTGTCCTGAGTACTGCAGTGGGGATCTGGCAGAGGACCACTGCCAGTCTTGGGATGCAGCCTTAGGTTCCCCAGTTTAGAAGTAGTCACTTTCTTTAAAAAAAAAAATGCCACTGAGAAACAAATTTTAACTAATCTTGCTGCAGCACTTTAAGATGCTACTGAGCCCTGCTTATCTGCCCTGCTCTTTTCCTAGTGCTGATTGCTCCCAAAAGTTATACTTATTTGAGTACTGAATATTCATTCAAACCATTGACAACAGTGGATTTGATTTAAAAAGTTGGCCTGTGAGTCTCTGAAGCCTAGGCATATACTGCACTGTGCCAACTCTACTCCACAGGCAATGAGTGCCAGCTGAAGAGTGATTAACAGCTGGTGAGATTTAATGTCTTAAATCTTCACAGATGTCTGCTCACTGAATGTGAATCAGCAATTTTCATTAAGGAGGATTCTACCAGTCAGAATGGATTTCCCTTCCTCTCAATATTTTCTGTCTTAACTGCTGCATTGAAGAATTTTATTTAAATTCCTTTGGGCTATTTGTTTCCCAGCAAGTTGTTTGACTTGCAAAAGAACAGTGTTGTGACAATTCTTTATGTTCTTTACATTCTCTGACATACAGCTATCAAGACAAGTCATACAATTCAAAAGATATGGTGTTGTTTTGGTCTCCTTCCAGTGCTTGTCATTAGGAAGGTGAGATTAGTAAGAAACTTCCACAATTCTGACAGACAAAAATTGATTAAAACCAAAGAACACAATATTCACATCCCAAATCAAAACATAGGACTCCCCTCAAAAAATATATCAAGAAAATGTCTATGCAAATGAGCATGGAAAGAATTATACTCTTATTTAGAATAAATAAATCTGAATCAGTGAAAACATTTTCATTTATTTCAATAATTGTATTGGAACCCCAGCAACTTTGAACAGGAGTACGGGTTATTCAGGCCAATTGGTTCATGCCCTGTGCTGAAGCATATAGAATTATGCATTGCATATATACTATATTATATAGATTTATATATTCAATATCAGAGTGCATATGAGAACATGAAACCCCCTTCCAGCTCAGAAAATCTTTTGTTCTACTGTGTTCCAAGAACTAGAAAAGAGTTGAAAGAATTGGGTGAGTGTTTTCTGGGGGTACCGGTCTCATTTCACTGGAATTACTTCATAGGTTTTAAATTAAGAAGGGGCTTTATTACCCGCTGGATGGCACTGATTTTATTGCCAGGATATATCTCTAGAAATGTGGTGTTTTCCAAGTCTCCAACAAAGGCTCAATGAGGACCTTGACAGTAGATTTTTTTGTATTGGTCTACTAATCTAAACCAGCAGCAATCAAACTTGTGGGAGCAGAAAATTCAAGTCATTGCTTGGAATTGCAATTCAAACCAGTAAATAGAAGTGCGCGTGTGGCCAGAGGTAGGCATATAAGCAGTGTTGAGGACACTTCAGAGATCAGAAGTTTACAGTCTGTGAATCAAGTCACTCCCTTTCAGTACTCCTGGCTGTGATGGTCTCTTTTCCTGCTTCTGAAAAGCTATGGCTTGATTCAGTCTGCAGACAGCAACATGCTCCAAGGGGACACACTGAGCAAGAAAGTGGGGCTCTGATTTTCTAAGTCTCAACTCTAAAAAAAAAACAATATTTCTAGGCCCTTGGTTCCAAAGCTCGCAGATGCTATGCTCTCAAAACAGAAAGGTAAGAGACATGACATTTTAATAATTTAAATTAAATGTCTCAGTGCATGACCAGTGTTTATGCTTATTGTACCTGAGAGAACACAGCATCCAGGATTTTCACACAGTCACAGTTTTTTTTACGTGACAAGTCAAGACATTGCTGTCAAGGAAACGTCAGTGGTGTGCTGTTATTAATTACAATAAAATTATAATGTGAAGGGGGTTTTCTGAAGGATGCAAGCTAGAACCATGAACAAAAAGCTTCAGTAGCAACTGAAAACAGTTGGGATGCACAGCAAGAAAAAAAAAAGAAATCAAACCAATGGAAATTCTGAGAAGGCAATAACATTAACAACTAGATATTAAGCGAAGCAATTCAGGACTCAATTCTTGTTGGTTTTCTTACTGTTACAAAGACATTACTTTTAACAAGCAGCTCTTATTTATCTTTTGGTTATTCACATTCTACCTGAACTACCTGCCAATCTTGAATAATGCTACAGGTGTTTGCCCTATTCCGGGAAGAATGTTGCTTTTTCATTTAACCTCCATAACCAGGTTAACCTCCACAAGAATTTTACTGTTATCTATTCTAGTAAATAGATTTAGCAGAATCTTGTACAATGGGAAAGGCTATGCTTAACCTTTGTAGAGGGTTGGGAGGAACTGATACATTATTTGGAACAAAAGATTAAAATTCAAAGTAATTTTGATAAATGTGGAAGATGTTTTAATATAAGAAAACTCCATAAAAGAATCAAAAACATTGCACATGAGAAATATCAAATTATGAGTAAGTATTCACAGAATACTGTGGAAAAAAAAGATCTAGCGTTTCTAGCAGCTCAGAGTGAAGCCTCTGATGTCATTCAGAGTACAACATCTAGTTCTGCACTGCATGCTTTGAAAGCAAATAAAGATTAGAGAGGGAGTGATAAACGTGGTAGAAAAAATATGCTGCTTAGAATCTTAACCAAAGGAAACATATTTGTTTATGAAAAAGAGAACAAGAAAGAAGGTCTTCCAAGCATTATAGAAGAGACAATATTGATAGTTCTACATGACAGCTGAGGAGAATACAATAAGTCAGCTTTAAATTGTAGAAGAGAAAATGCAAGTTAAATAGCAAGAAAACCTCCAAAACCAAAAAACACCACTCTTCCCCCACCTGTCTAACCATGACATATGCAGAGCTAGAGACATGTCAAGGACTCAGGGAAACCTGAAACATTGCATGTGCAGGTGCCTACATGTGCCCACAGCACGCCCAGAGAATTCTGACTCACTGCATGCATGACACAGTGTGCTATACATGGGAGCAAGCATGAGCACTGCTTGTGAAGCAACATCTGGGAGTCACCCTTCAGACTAGTCCTAGTTTTATACAGTCCAATCTTGTTCATCTACAAGTATGATTTTGGAACCCCTTCCAGAAATTTATCATTCATGAAAAGGAGGATAAACGCAAGTCAAGTAGACAAAATAATGAAGGTTGTATTACACTAACTCTAGATAAGCAGAGGAAAGGCCATTCAAAACAAGAACTTGATGTTGTAGCACTGTGAAGATCAGGGACTGCTGACATACTTTGGCTTTAACATTCTGAAAAGGACGCAAACTCTTCCTCAAATGTAATGAAAAGACATCATACAAGTAGAGTCCTCATGCAAAAAAACACCACCTGGCTCTTTTATAGTGCTCTTCAGCAGGTTTCAAAGCGTTTAGTAGAGTCACCACAAGTCTCACTAAGGTTGTTGGCACTCTGTGGGCTAGATATTTGCGCTCCAGATGCATTTGCAGAGTCTGAACTTTCTCTAACCTTAAAAAAAAGACACAATATACTGCTTATCAGAGTAATTCTAAAGTCAAAGAAAAACAAATACCAATCCATCTCCCTAGCTTTCTAAATACCTTGTAATTAGGATGATTTGTTCCTTCCATGTTTGTATGGCTGATCTGAACTCTAATCAGGAAGAGGCAGGGGATACTTTCTGCGTAATATGCAAAGCTGACTACCCCAAGCACCAGATTTTATTGCCATGGGGCATACCATAGCAATAATGAATGCTTCCTTACGCATTGTGTGTTTGAATGGCATTGCAGGAAATGTCCTCGTCACAAATAACTTACCAAAAAGCTAAGGCAAGTTATCCCCAGAGGGCTTATAAATTTGCAAGCAGAGAAAAAGAAAAAAAAGCAAAGTTAAATTGCAGTTCAACAACTCCACAGGTAATATTATTTACAAACTATTAATTTGTTTGCTGTCTTGCTAACAGAATTGAATAGGGGAAAAAAATCTTCCTGCGGATTGCAAAAAGGTCATGCTGCCTGAAGGAAAGATATCTCTAGCCATTATTCAGATGATGTCTATGAATAAAGTCGTTTAATGCCAGTCCTTCCCTCTTTGCAATGAGGACTTCAGCTACCCTATCATTTATGGGGAAACAAGATAGACTCATTAGGTACCTTTGCATTACTGCCTAAGACGGCAATATCTACACTGATGTACATGGATTCAATTCTTTAATTGCTATCATGCGGTCTTATACCTCATCTGTTTGCCAAATCCAATATGCAGCAATACCACACCATCTAGGACACGGACATGGCCTATATTCCTACACTGTAAGATTTCCTTCTAAAAACAATTTTGGACATGGGATATTTAACTATTTCTTATCTCAAGGTCACAGATTTATTTTGCAATGCTTCCCATTAACTGCTCCAGAAATTTTATTTTTTTTGTCTTCGTATTATCATTTTTATACAATGCTCAAAGGTTTATGTTGTGAGATTTCAACCTGGAATTTTTATCACTGACTTACCATAAGCCAGAATTTTACCCTTCATTTAAGGTTACTTTATCCGTGTATTTACAACTTCCATGTTGGAAGCAAATCACTTCTGTCAGGGTCTTTTTGAACAGCTCTCCCCCCTGTTGGAATTATTTTCAAGGTTAGCAGAGATATAACAATTCCAGGTAAGAACTGTTCACAGCATTTGTAGGGGAAAGTCCTGCTTCAGAACTCATGGTTTTGCTCCTATGTTCCCACAATGTCCTCTGCTGCCTGCAGACTGCTTTCCGTGACACAGATTTATATGTGTGGGGAGGATAATGAGAAGTCAGCGACAACTACAGGAGCTTCAAAGACAAAATTTTACGTCACACCGGATCAGAACCAAGTGTCCTACAGACACATAGGTACTGGTCATCGGGACATAATTCTGACATCCAAGCTGATAAATTTACACGGGCTGGCGTAGCACAATACAGATATACCTTTCCACTGCATCACATCCATGAACATAGTATGTAGATGTCCCTCTATGAGGGGGACAAGCAGCTCTTATTTATCTTTTGGTTATTCACATTCTACCTGAACTACCTGCCAATCTTGAATAATGCTACAGGTGTTTGCCCTATTCCGGGAAGAATGTTGCTTTTTCATTTAACCTCCATAACCAGGTTAACCTCTGCAAGAATTTTACTGAAGGATAGCTAACATGGAATTGCTATCCAGTAGTAAATACTTTCTTTCTCAGGAGTAAATTCAGTGCCAAATTTCTGTAACCCTTTCTCTTTCCCACTGTCACTTTCATTCTGATGGGAAAGCTGTGCACTTCCAGCTCCACTTAACTTGTGAAACAGGCTGTATATAGTTATCCTGACTACTGCATTTTAAATGGCTGTAAATAGTTTATCTGTATCTCCTCTTTTAATCAACCAAACTGCAAGAAACTCTCCAATTACATCCTTATTAAATTTAATAGTGGAATTAAACCTAGCCCACTAGACACTTTGCATTCATTTTAAGTCTTTTTCTGCACTCTAGGCAGACACTTCATTCTGCTGACATCTTTATGTTGCATTCCTGGATGCAACATTCCTAGATTTTATACACACACACACACACACACACACACACATATATATATATATGCTCTGTTGTTGTCCTTTCAATCAAACGGGGGGAAAAATTCCACAAACAAAACAAAAATCCACACACCTCATCCTTTCTAGATCACTGCAACAATAAAATAATGTTAGGTCAAAGAACCGTTACATAACTGCAGTGCTTTGCAGTGTTTGTTTTGATTTTCTGGGCCATACAGTGGCCTGAAGTAATCTCCATCTGGAAGGCTTCCTCACTCTCCTGATGCATGTGTATACACACACAGCCTGAATGCATTACGGTACAAACAAGAATATGTAATTGGGAGGGAATACCCTCAACAGAGTCCGTGCTAGAACCTTCCAGATGACATCTGCCTGAACAGTCAGAGAAACAGCACTAGCAGTGAACTCTTGCACATACTGTTCAAGTTCAGGAAACTGCTACAGACCCGCTTTACTGCCAACTTGACAAACTTGCCCATTGCCTCATAACCAAGCAATACCACTTCACTAGCTATTTACAGTAAGAATACATTAAAAATAAGATGATAAAAAGATTACTATTTAAATAAATTATTTTACTGCCTAAATCTAACAGGAAAAATACTGTGTTTTAGGTAATGACAGCTGTACTAGCTACACACTAGGCTTTTTAGTGAAAGTCAGAAAGCAGCTCTGTTCCTGCCTAGTTCTAATTGCCTACATTTTTTAAAATAATAACAGTACAAATTCATCATGCTTTTTTGCCATTGTCCACCAGATAGCAATTTTTCTGCTGGATTAAATATCTTAAAGTCCTTCAGGAACATGTGCATGCCAACTAATTATTTGAAAGAGCTTGATTGTTTGTCTTTGAACATAGCAAGAGGCTTTTGAATTACAAACTGAAATTTTATGCAGTTAAATAATTACCATATGGATCTCTTTCTCCGCTGAAAGCCCTGATCTAGTATATAACACTAGTATGCTAAAAAGTTTATGAATTTGAGTAGAACAGCCTTAAATGGAACTGATTAACTAGGCATAATTTTAGTTACATATATAAGTACGTTGATGAATCAGGTACAACAGTTTTGTTTTTCACTGGAAAAATCTAAAGAAATGGGGAAGAAGAAAGCAGACAGTAATTGCATGTACCAGCAATTTATCCCAGACTCACCCCAGCTAACAAATTTTGATACTTAAATAGCTCAATACTCAAATATCATTGGGTAAGGTGTCATACATCCGCTTACTTAAGAAACATATTTTCATCTGAAGTATATAATGCTGATGTGATGTATACATTGGAATCAGATCCCCATTTATGTGGGTAATGAACTAAATTGTATTAACAGTAAAATACTTCTAAATGATATGCAAAGAAAAATATCTCTTTCAAAACATGAGCTTCCACTCTTAACTCCCAAAAGTCGGCTTCAGTAACATTGGACTTATGGTATTGCCCTACTAAGTATGCCTGGCTGAGCTGCATTAAATAATTCTTGTTCTGCAAGATGTTCTGCTGCACCTGGGTCGGGGCAATCCCAAACGTGAGCACAGACTGGGAGAAGCACCCATGGAGAGCAGCCCTATGGAGAGGGACTTGGGGGTTCTGGTGCACGAAAAGCTCGACACGAGCCAGCAGTGTGCACTTGCAGCCCAGGTGGTCAGCTGTGTCCTGGGCTGCATCAAGAGAGGCATGGCCAGCAGGTAAAGGGAGGTGACTGTCCCCCTCCACTCTGCCCTTGTGAGGCCCCACCTGGAGTGCTGCATCCATGTCTGGGGTCCCCAGCACAAGAAAGATGTGGACCTGTTAGAGCGGGTCCAGAGAAGGGCCACAAAGATGGAGAACCTCTCCTATGAAGAAAGGCTGAGGGAGCTGGGGATGTTCTGCCTGGAGAAGAGAAGGCTCTGGGGAGACCTCATTGCGGCCTTTCAATACTTAAAGAGGTCTTATAAAAAGGATGGAGAGGGACTCTTTACTCAGGTAGATAATGATAGGACAAGGGGCAATGGTCTTAAACTAAAAGAGGATAGATTTAGATTAGATGTTAGGAAGAAATTCTTCACTGTGAGGGTGGTGAGGCACTGGCACAGGCTGCCCAGAGAAGCTGTGGATGCCCCATCCCTGGAGGTGTTCAAGGCCAGGCTGGATGGGGCCCTGGGCAACCTGATCCAGTGGGTGGCATCCCTGCCTATGGCAGGGGGGTGGAACCAGATGATCTTTAATGTCCCTTCCAACCCAAGCCATTCTATGATTCTATGAAGATTCCTAGAAGAGATATGTTGACATGCTTTTCAAAGCAGATTGTCAAAAACCAGCATGTTTCTCCTCTTTTCTGAGCCCTATATTGCACTCCTCCTTTTCCATTTACACTTTCTCTTCAAAGTGATAATGTCATAGACTGAGCAATGAACTTGGCACAAACACAGGCTTTATTTTCAGCTCTGCCGCTGGCCTGAGAGGGTCCTTGGGCAAGTCTTCTCTCCGTTTACTTCAGCTTTCCCAATGATGAGATGAGGTTAACAGTTCTGATTTACATCATGCTTGGATTCTCAACAATAGAATACTTTACAGTTCTATATCAAAATGGTGCTGTGGGCTCTGGAAACAACAGTTCTTTCCCTTCTTTCTCTTATTCTTTTTTCTCCACACAGAAATCCAAGCAAACAATACTCAGTTGAAGAGTTTTATAGGTTTAAATGTTTCATACAGGATATAAAAATGTTAAAATTTACATTATGGAGAGGGCAAATAATAGTATAAAACATTAGTGAAATGGTGGCCTGTAAAGCATAACATGCAACATAGTGATAAGGGAAGGAGAAAAAAACAGTTCCCTAATGAATCCTGAGGTAAACCTAGTTCATCTCCTCCTTGGGGACACCTTTCTGCAAACTTAATCAAAGGGAATACTACATCATACACTGTCTTATAAGCTTGGTAAGCCAAGTGAAGGGATATCAAGAGCCATGCTGTAATGGAGACAAATGAAACATGCTTTAATGCCTAAGATGTAGATCTTAGCTCACTTTAGAGACTCTTGTCAAATGAATTCTCATAGTTTCATGTTCTGATCATTTTCCATTAAATGGAAAACTAGAAGCTATTTATGAACTTTGAAAAAATGCTTCTGCATTTTTACAAATGACCACAAGCCAAGGCACATGCAAATTCAGCAGCTGCAGGCAATCAAGGCACCACTATGCCAGGAACAAGACTGTCTTTTTGCACATGCAAATCCATATAATGAAACATTCACCAAATGGGTATCCACAGATTTGCATAGTCATACTAATTAAGACATGCTGATAAAAATGACTAGAATGGTTATTCACAAGTATTTGTTTATAAGCATTTGTAGAGACACAAAATTACAGGATGTATTATCTGTGGGAGTGGCCTACTCCCCTTGTGTTGGAGCCACAAGTTTACTAGCTACTTTAGATACGGCACTTCCCATAATTCCATCACTTACACAGAAAGAACAGATTTCTAGATGAGCTTTGAGCAATAGTTCTGGACTGTAACATCGGAGCTCCAACTCCCCTCAAAAACACTGGAAAATTGCTGCTAAAAGATTTTGAACAGCAAGTAGTGACTGAGCAACACAGGTGCAACATTACCAGGCTAAAAGCTCGTCTGAATCTACAAATATTAAGGCAACTGAAAGATATGCTGAATTAGAAACCTGAGCAGTGGGTGAATCAAGCTGACAGACATTAATTCATGTAAACAGGTGGTTGGTTAGTCACATGCAAGAAGTACAACTTCACAATTTATACTGCCACTTTTTGAAAGAGTGGGTGACAGAAAAACAGTTAACTAACCTGCACTGACATTCGGTTCTAATTTAGGAAAGTTCTCAAAAGAGACTGGAGCTTTGTTTGAAATATGAGTTTTGGAATTGTACACTTTAATTTGTCTTGGGCTCAGTATCTCATGAGATGAATTAGATGTCTGAATAGACAGCTCAAAGAAAGCTACTTCAGAACTTCATATTATTCCGAGGAAACTGTTTAAAATGCAGTAAAATATGTAATACAGTTATAGTGCTGAACTGAAACTCAGGAGATTTCAGCTCTCTTCTTGATCTACTACAAATTTGCTCTCTGAATTTGCAGCAGCTCGTGCACATGACTTAATTCCCAATCTTTTACTAAGGGGACAATAATCTTCCTCTTTCATAGAGTGGTATCCTGTGGCACACAACCATAACTAAGAAAATTGTATCCAGTTAAGGAAGATAAGATTCAATTAATAATTATTCAAAACAGTGCATATTAGAAAAAGCAAAGTCATACAAAAAAAATCATGGGGTGTTTGATCTAGGAAAGAGAAGATGAGAGGAAAGTAAGAGAGTGAGAGAAGTAAGCTCTCAGCATGTGAAAGAGTGATAAAGTACAGTGATTCTTCTCCAAGGGTTGGACAGTAATAAAATTACCTTAATTTGCTGCAGGATAGATTTGGGGTTAGATACCATGTTGGAAGGCAGGAAAACTAGAAGTGAGCTTAGGAACAGGTTACCTTGAGACACTGAAATTTTCATAATTAAATGTTCTCAAGAACAGTTCCCAGAAGTGAACTGTTCTCAAGAACAATTTCCTAGTGTCCCAGAAGTGTTCCAGGCATACCCAAAATTACGCATTACGGAAGAGAGCTCTCCTCTTCATTTCTTTCCTTTTGAAATTCATTTTATGGAGTTTCTATGCCCACTAAGGTGGTTGACAATTTGTCATCTTCCATCAGCTCCAGAACAATCAGGTAAAACTGTGTAACTTCCAGCTGTTGTGGATCCTCTCAGTGAGGATAAATTCAAATGCTACTGCTAAGAAACTAAACAGATGCTGAGGAGAAAGAAACTCAGGGAGTCAGATTCACATACAGGAAAACAGTCAAGATGAATCTACTTCGTGCTGTTCCAGGAATATCTGTACTTATCCTAAATCAGATTATTCTTCACCAACAAAACAAAACAATGACAAAAAATAGCAAAGTTTTGAGCTTTTGCTCCTTTCTAACAATGTAAAGTGAAATTGCATAGCAGTATAACTACTTTGGAAGGAATTTATCTTAGAAAAGGTTAGGTGAGTAGATGCCATTCACACTGGCATCTGGCTGTAACAAACAAAAACCCCCCACCTTTTTTAAGGAATGCATTAATCCACCTTGATTGTTTCCTTGCATGAGAAAACCATGAACCTCTCTCACTGCTCTAGGACAAAAGTTGGCATTGATACAAAGCGTAGGCATCATTGAGTTGTTGGTCATTTACATGACATTTTTTTGTAAACAGAAACAAACACAACCGCAAGGAACATGTACAGGCTTTACAACACTATTAGGTAGTTAACGTATTAACATTACTTGGTAAAATATGCCCTGAGAGGAAAATGTGCTGCTTACCATCTCACCAATACCAACTTCTAGGGAATCTGAGCTTGCCTAATTATGAATGGGTCTAGAGTTTGAAGAGCTCATACCTCAGAATTTGATGTTATTCACATGTATGCCTGTGTTAGAAATGATAAGATTATTTAAAATACCAATCCTTCACCAGCACACAAAGTTTTGTGTTTAAGTCTTGTTATAACCAATACATTTGTTTGTAAAGCCACATTTATTTAATGAATGTTGATATGTGTAAATTAAATAATTGAATTTAGGAGAATATATTAAATTATTACTATATTTATTACGAATGAATGCTGCACTGAAATTAAAACACTAGGGTTTTAAGCAAAGTAGTCAGCTACCTTGGTAGACAGCTAGAATATCTTTCTGGGGTGCATCAAGCATAGCACTGCTAGCTGGTTGAGGGAAGTGATTGTCCCGCTCTGCTCTGTGCTGGTGTGGCCTCACCTCGAACACTGTGTGCAGATTTGGGCACCACAATACAAGAAGGATATACAACTGTTAAAGAGCTTCCAAAGGAGGGCTGCAAAGATGGTGAAGGGTCTGGAGGGCAAGATGTATGAGGAGCGGCTGAGGTCTCTTGGTTTGTTCAGCCCAGAGCAGACTGAGGGTAGGCCTCATGGCGGCCTGCAGCTTCCTCACGAGGGGAGCGCAGGGGCAGGCGCTGAGCTCTGCCCTCTGGTGACAGTGACAGGACCCGAGGGAACGGCATGGAGCTGTGACAGGGGAGGGTCAGGCTGGGTGTCAGGAAAAGGTTCTTTACCCAGAGGTGGTTGGGCACTGGCACAGGCTCCCCAGGGCAGTGGTCACAGCACCGAGCCTGCTGGAGTTCAAGAAGCATTTGGACAACGCTCTCAGACACATGGTCTGGTTGTTGGGTGGTCCCAGGCAGAGCCACGAGTTGGACTCGATGATCCTTGTGGGTCCCAACATCGGATATTCTGCGATTCTATGATTTATTTTCAGACTGAATATAACCACAGAATAAACTNCCAGGTTTCACATAAAAATATTGCCTGGAACTCTGGGCACAAAATTACAGAATATTTAATATTCAAAGGACAGTGACTTAGAAATTATCTGACCTCAGAGAACAAAATTTCTAAAGCTCAGTGGCCCTGAAATATTTTATGTTAGCAGTTCTTATTGCTTGAATTCAGCTACATATACTGTGTTGTGTTCCTGAGTAGCTGCAGGTACTGGAAAAATATTCACTTTAAATATTTTAGCTACCTGGAATGAAACAACCTAAAAAATTAATAGCAGACTTATTGCAGTCTCATCTACTCATGCAGATGACATAAGAGGAATTTATAATAACTTAATACAACCCCTCAAGCACAATTGAATAGTGCAATACATGAGACTTGGTGTCAAAGAAACTTTATGTCCAAAAACCAACAGCAAAACAAACATTCTCAGCTCACACAAAGATATGCCATATCAACCTGAAAGGAAGATGACCCAGAATTTCAGAAAACTCACAATTTCTAAGTTTAACTGCTTAGAGGAAGACTTCTTCTCCCTCCTTGCTATCTCCTCCCGAGTTTTATTCCAAATATCCAGACTCTCATGAAAATAAGAGATGAAGAATGTTAACATTATTTCCTTCGCTAGTCTCACTGTTATACAAACCTACTTACAAAGTAAAAGCTGTCTCCTACTTCTCTGTATTTCCTTTTGATACGTTGTCCAACACCTCTGCTGTGCTTATGAGGCTACTTCTGATAAGCCGTTCATTTATTTTACTTTTAGAGGTAAAATAATGCTGACTTCCATTTGTAAAACTGAACTGTACAATTAGAGACCCTTCATGTTTTATATAACAGTTTCTCAAATCCTATAAAGAAACTACTGGTCCGCCAATGCCAAAACTTCAAACTCAAGACTACTCTTTTTAAAATCCCAAGGCTGAAACTTATGTGTAAGCACAGCAGGTGGTACATTTGTAACACGTGATGTCAAGCTATTTACCATGAGGTTTCCAAGTAGCCTGAAACAGTGGTTGATGCTGGGATCACCACTAAGCTCATCACAGTAAGACACAATTTTATAATTTTAAGCTCACAGAATTGCAGCAACTTCTTATTTAGATAAGTAACATTAATAGCTTGCTTTCTGCTACTGACTTTCATTTGTAAAACCGTAACCGTCTGAAGACCTGGGGTTTACTGCTGGAATTGTTTCATTAGATGAAAGGCTTCACCTTGAAGATCATTTCAAAAGGAGAGCAAGAAATAAATATTTAAGGTCCTATTCAACAGTGGGTTCTATATATAAACTGGTTTATTTTATTGCTGAAACCAAAGAGATTTTATTCACGATAGCAATCACTAATCATAACAGCAGGATGTTGTTCAAAGATAAGCCTACATGCAAAAGCCAGAATGAATTCTGACACATTTACAATAGCATTCTGGAAAGCCATAGCGCTCTATAATTCTGCCTCCTTTGTTGCAGAGCACATTTAATGACTTGAAAATGACATTTGACAGATTTTCTGAAAATATGTGTACTCACAGTACACAGTCCAACTATATCAAAATAACTACACTTAAACACACTGGGTGAATCAGCAGAAAGACAATAGCCAAATCATACAGAAAACTTCCTTCGATAAAATGTTATGTTCATTCATTGGTGTCTGAATGCCAAGATGTGGTTGTTGAACAAGGTTGCTGAGTATTTGAATAAGTCTAAAGAATGGGAAGCCATTGCTCTTGGTCTGTAAGAGTATCATTACCCAAATTAAATGTTATTTGCCAGAAAACCCTGAATTTACAGGGTTGGGAATCAGGTACTTGTATATCATTAGATCAACTCACAAGTTAAGTCAGAGGGAAAAGTGCTGCTGACAGACATATTTAGAGCAGTGAACAAAAGGATGCACATTTGCATATACAAAGATGTTGACTTCAGGTAGGAGGCCAGACATAGGTATAACAGATACAGAAAATCTGCAGTTTAGTTTTCAAGGAAAATACTTCACTTTAAAGGCTTCCCAAAATAGCACAATTCTGATCTAAGTAATGTATCTGAAGTCCTCAGATTTCAAATCTCCGATGTTTTAAAGTCACATTCAAACTCATGGCTTAGTGTAATTTTCTAAATAGCAAAATACACTGCCTCCCATCACCCTCCTCATACTTAGGAAAAAATTTTCTCTGTCCAGTGCTTTCTATACATACTACTTCTGTGACTCACTGATGGAACTGAGATTCTACTTCCAACCCAAACCATTCTATGATTCTATAAACAACCCCCCCCACCAACTGTCCGTCTTTGAGGAGCCTGAGCTTTCTGGTTTACCATACACAGCTTTCACACAAACTGAAGAAATGATCTGCAGTAAAGGATCAAATCTGTATTATTAATGACATACAATATCAATTATGTGATAGTAAAAAACAAACACCCAGTAGCAAAGCTCACTACCCATCACTGTTAAAATGAGAAAGAACAGTTCTTTCAGAGAGGCTAGCTGTGGGACAGCAGGAGGAAAGGCAAATGGTAGAGAAACACTTTTAATTCTGAGTAAGGGCCAGATAAAATCTTACTTGTTTAATATCATGTTTAAGAACAGATTTCACTGACACAGAAAATACCATAGCAAACAGGACCTTCAGAAAGAACAGGCAGAAGATGTACCAAGTTACTAAGAGGCAAGACTGCTACTCAGGAGTGCTGCATGTGGTTTCACATATATTTTTCACTGTTGTTTCCTTCCCTGTTTTAATCACAATGATCCAAACTATTACAGTACCTTTCATCCTACACTTCAACCATATAAACATTAAACAACATGCCTGCTTTGGATGGTAAATCTCTAAGCCTTCAATTTCCCTCTCCATCTCAAAATGGCCTCTATTAAGCACAAGATTTAGTTGTGCTTAATTACCTCAGCAGGCATAAGAAATTAAATGCCTGTCTATTTACTGGAGCTTCTTCCTAGGTCCAAAATATACCGTGTTAAGGAGGATTGATAGTGCTGTGTGCTTTTCACATAAATATTACTTGCAAACTTGTGTTAGACTGTAAAAAATAAAACGCTGAAAAGAATTCCAGACATTTAATATCAGAAGCAAAAATTTTAAGGAGATCATTTTCCTAAAATTACAAAAAAATATGAATTTTAAAAAATGAACACAAACAATTCTAAGCAGATAAGATGCATTTAATAACTATTAAAAAAAAGAAATTGTCGATCATTTTCATGCTGAACAGGCATTTCTGACCATTTTAATATAGAGGATATTGTAATTTAATGCCTTTTATTATTTTTACTGTTAACTTCTAGAGCCTACACAGATGTGGTAAAGTAGTATTAGATTCCACTTGCTGCAAGCAGAATTGTAAACTATATTTGAATTACACAATGAGGCAAAGAAAACCACCCACATCCATATTTTTGCAGTAGGGGAGAAGTATAATATAGAAACTATAGCAATGCTAATAACCTATGTAACATACAGAACATGAGTCCCAGAATGCTAGTGCGTGATGCAGAACTAAGTAGTCAGTGGCAAAAAAATAGACCAACATCCACAAAAACACTCCAGTTAACCTTTAAACACACCCAGTAAATCAGTATTTCTACAATGTTACCAAAATAATCCTTCAATTCAACTGTTAATTTGGAATTAAATCCTGGCATTCCAAGCAGGATATTTCACCTTAAATGTTTGGGTACTTGCTGAAATTTTTTGTTTGTTTGTATTTGTTTGGTAGCTTTATTCATTTTCCCCTCATGCAAAAAAAACAACTGGCAGTGAGAAAGAACCAGCTTGCGTCAGATGCTCAGGACAACAATTATTTTTTTTCTCTCCTTAAGAGATACTTACTGTGCTAGAATCAAGGCCATTTATTTCTACTGGTAAATCTTAAACCAGCATAAAATGAAATATTAATCTAGCAAATGAACGAAAGCCCAAATTATACCAGGACCTGGCCATGAACTTCAAATCCAAAGACTAGCGAGTCATGATGAAAGACAGAGAGGTGTAAAGAGAAAATTATGTAGAGAATAAAGTACATTCAGTTACTCAAAGTGCATTGTGAATTCTAGTACTATAAGTAGACTGCAGTCTTTTCTGCAGGCTGAAAGGTAAGGATTTTTATATCTATATCAATATATAAATATAACTACAATTACAATAGTCAGTAATTGTTATGGAGTTTATCTAGATAGTCACAGCTTAGGTGTTGAGTTTTACCTCACTGTGATCAGATTCACATTTTAATTCCTTTGTTTAAGGGGGCTGACAGCAGTTTCCAAGTTTTCTTCTGTCCTCCAGAATGCAAAGAATAGAAAAGCCACACATGGTCTACTTGTGATAATTCTCCAGATTCAGCCAAAGTAGCTGGATATAAAAGACTTCAGAACATATCTTTAGTCACATAGCTGATAGATAATTATTTCACACATTACAGCCAATCTGATGTCTCTGCACAGTGTATAATACCAAAAGAAAACTCATAAAAGTGTATCATTTCCCCTCTATCTTTGATAAATATTTTTTCTACATACATGCAATATAAAAAGACAATGAATAAAGAACCAAAATATAATCCAACTTAATTATTTCAAAATACTCTTAGAAGAGAACACATAAAAACACATTTACAATCACATGGAGTTTAGATAAGCCCATGTGTGAATTTTGAAGAATGCTACCAGAAGCAATCAAGGAAATGCTAATACTACTGGTATCATGAGAGCATACACAGACCTTGTCAGAGACCAGCCCATTCCTCCTCCTGCCTTCCACATTGCCAGGTAGTGTGCAAGTACAGACATGGGAATCACATCGTGCAAGTGGTGGGCTAAATAAAGAGCAAACAATTGCATGGTGACGCATGCTTCAGCCTGGAAATCTGTAATAAGGGTTGATATAGTATTCCAATCTTTTGGTTCCTTAATGAGTTCATCGATTACAGCCATGCTGCTTCTACTGTGCCAGATCCTTAGGAAAGAGAAATTTGCAAACGACTGTTCTCTGAGTGCAGTCAATGGGAGTGTACTGGTTTACCGGTTTTAGCTGAAAACCAAGGGAATTTCATTGAAAAATGTGCATGCGTGACAAAGGATACAGACAAATCCACAGAGCTAAGAACTCACAAGTTCAGAAATGCAGGATAGGTGCTATCTTACATTATTCACTACTAAGTAGCAAGACCAATTCAGATGATTTTTTTTTTCTGTGTAATAACATCATGTTTGCTTCCAGAAAGAATTGCTTCTTTTTTTTTTCTGTAGCTCACACTTGCTTTCAGTTTACTTTCTTTCTGTTCTTCTACTTATTTTGTTCAAGTTCATTCTTTCCCACTTGATATTGGTTTTGCGCCTGCCATTGCTGCAGATTTTATTATTAATACCGAGTAAACACTCAAAGTAACAAAGAATTCCATTCAGTAATGCAGAACAATTGTAAGATGTAAATTACTGACTTGATTCTTTGTTGGTTTAACTTGTACCATTCACGAAGCTTTCTTTATCACAATAAATCTTCAGCTTTCCACAACTGATTCTATTTATACGTTGCATAATTAGCTATTGCACTGAATTTTACTGCTTTATTCCGCTGTGTATTTTCTGTTCATAAGCTTTAAGAAAATTCTATTATATAGCACTCCTGCCATATAGTCAAATCCTATATTCTGTTTGAGATGAAGAGAAATTCTATTGAGGCCTGGCTTTGTACAGATTTGATCCTCATGGAGGAAATGCACTGAAGTTGGGCATTTGTAAAGGTCTGTGTCTTTGTGGGTTATCTAGAAGCTAGCAAGGGATGAGATCACAACACTAAAAATAGAATTATAAAGTTTCCTTTACATAGGGATTAAGTCTTGCAAAATTCAGGAGGACTTAATTATCATTTAGACGCCCATTCTATTATCTAATTTGGTTGGAATCAAGTTAAAAATTAAAACAGTAAGTTTTAATTACAGCAAACAGACACAGGGACAGTGTGGCTGAAAACACCTCCTTTCTTTAGAGATCCAGGCTAAAAATATCCCTACTATTATTCTGAAGTTCCCGGTCCCCCCAAAGATCCAATTTATCCCCACATCTGGGTAAAGCTCAAATATGCATAGAAACTATCATAAAGTAATGAAGCTGAATTATTGTTAATAGCTATGTTTGTGCTCATGGTAACTTAAATTAAACTCTATGTCGCAGAAGAGTTTGAGTGTCGATCTCTGTTGGTAGGAGATGGATCATAATACTGAAACTCAAAGCTTCTTAGTATTTTTCTAATTATAAATCTGATCCAACTTCCATTAAAGGCAGTTTCATTGGCTCTTACAGGAAAAAAAAAAGTGAAATCGGCCTTTACCACTCATTTTAAAAATAATAAAAGTTCATAAAAATAGCACTCTTAATGAGTAAATTTCATTTAACATTTCAGATAAGCTTTGCCTTAGACTATCCAATGGATTGTTATCTTATTTGCAACATTTTTGAGTCAGTTTCTTTGTCACCTTGATATATTTTGAAAAATAACTCTTTTAGTGCCTCTTCTATTTATGACTCACTCATAATAACACAAATGACTCATGCTGTCAAATTACAAGCCATTACTTTAGAAAATGAGTTTTTTCCCTTCCTTTTGGGTAAGATATGACAATTTTCACTATTTTGTTACTAAGGGCAGTTTCTTACTTAGAAAATAGAATTCTGAGAACCTGCTAAGTAAAACATATGCCACAAAAGACAAAAGTATCTCCCACCTCTTGTCTCTTTCAAAGATGAATACATTTGATAAAGAAGAATTATTTAAAACTATTTCCAGAACTTCAGAGTCTGTTTATCAGTAAGCTGTATTTCAGTCATTGGATTTTATCAAGACAATTCTGCTTCTTTCTTTAAAGGTGTTCACTGCAGGCTATAAACATGTATTGAATTAAAGTTTCTTACTATGGATACCATTGTTACAGCCAAAGTCTCAAATCCTGCTTGCAGAGATTAGTGGTCTGCCTCTCTGGTAGGGTTATGTCATGCGTTCACACAAAATGTAAAAGGATGTTCTCATGTTGGAATTAGCTTGCACAATTGGGAATAGAATATTTCCTGGGTCAGAAAACACTGTGAGGCTTTTGTTTCCTATTAGCTTAGACAGTCCTTCGGATCTTCATTCCCCCCACCCCCCCCGACTTCATTTCTTTCCATGATGAAATCAAGAACATTCCACATGGAAAAGGATCTAAATAATTTCTGTACTACCATGCATACTGTAGTAATGTCACATCATTCCGTTCCTGCAGATATGCTTACTGATGCTAGAAGTCCTGGAAGTCCAGCTGACTTGCTTTCATGTGAGGAAGCTGTTGCACTCTGATGATTTCTCCAATTACACTCCCAAATGAGGCCCAGTGTTGTCTGGCCAGTGCCCATTTAACTTTGGTATTGAGATCATCACTGCACCGTTCTTTTACTAAGTGGTATTTCTCCCTCCCGTCTCTCTTTTGGCCCTGCCCCTGCCACCCCTCACCCCCTTAGTGCATCCCACTGGATGACATCCTCACTAGTTACCTGCTGTTAAGGGTGATAAAAGTTGCAAAAGAAAATTCTCTGGAAGCTCTTTCTTATGCATCCTTGTCCTCACCTGTAACAACATCCATGAAGACAAAATCCAGAAGATGCCTACATATGGATTCTCTAATACTAGAGAACAATGCTTGCAACTCAGGTTAATATTTCCTGTTCCTAGAATATTCTGACTCTGTACATGTCTCACAAATGAACAGCCATCTATCTTCTGAGGGAGGAAAAGCTGTAAGTCAGTATCATTTTTATTCTGTGGTCTTCATAAATGCAGATGGAGTAATCCTGACCTTCCTTGGATAAAAGGGAAATATAGACATGGTCTAGTGGAGGGATTGTTGGTGTTAGGTCTTAGGTTGGACTAGGTGATCTTGAAGGTCTCTTCCAACCAAAAGATTCTGTGATTCTGTGATAGACCCTAGTAGGACACACTGCCACGTGTTTCCTAGGTGTTATCAGTTGACCTGACACAGCCATCTAGACATTGCTCAGGGTCTTTAGAAAGGAAATGAACAGCTTTTTGGTTCAGATGTCTCCCACACTGGGATGTTCCTTTTGAAATGGCTGCAGTTTAGACTTCATAACTGAATTCTAGGTCTAGACCACATGCTGTCTTTTCTCACACGGATTCTCTGCCAAAAGCAACATTCAGAGAACTGGTTCTTCCTGCTGTACCCATCATAATCCTGGCTTTAAAGCCTTTTCTCCTTTAAATCCATCAAACTTACTGCTTCTGATCTATTTTTACGTTCATAGAGAATAAAGTCAATTCCGTCATTTGATTGTTCATTACATTTTCTCTTAACATGTTTTAATGTTTCTTAGCTTTTTTTTTTTTTTTTTAAATTCAGCCTCAATGGAAACAAAAATAACTGTCAGAATACAAGCAGGCATACTAATTTTTCTTTACTGATTTGTTTTCTATATTTTGTTTCTGCTACTTTCAACCCATTTGATTTTTCCTTCATTCCTTCTGCCGCTTTCCCTAGAAAATCCAAAGCACTGCTCGATAACAGTGACGTTAAAATTCATAGTGCTGTCTCCAACCCCCTTTCTCATTTGGGTATTACAGGTCAGGTTTCAAAACAGACTCGGTCTGATGACACTGTAGCAGAAGCTGAACACCTGCTGAAATACATGGGTTATGTGGGCTCAGCAGCACAAATCAAAAAACTCTACACTGTCTCTGATGAGGTGTCTCTTTTCCTTTGTGAAAGATGGTACAGTAATCCCAGCACAAATCCCAGGCCTTTGTTTAGGATGATATGAACTTATCTGGTGCATGTGAAGCAGCCACCGACTAGGAGGCTTTGCCATGAAAAGACAACCAGCAAAAGCAAATCAGTATCTTTAATTCTGTATGGAAGTTTGCCATTAAAGAATTCTAAATGCAGAGATACTTAGAGGCACTGTGCAACTACTTCATCTACTGGACCATCTGGATCGGTGCAGTCTGTATTTAGAAATAAAGCTATGTAACATTAAGACATTTAACATTTTTTCACTGCTTAAGTGGAAGATGGTTGTCTTACCTGAACAGCAATGAGAATAACTCCTAGAAGTAACAAGAGTTCTAACACAAAAGTTGCGTGTTTGTGGCTGCAACTTCAAATCTTAGTTTTTATTCACCTTGTCTCATATTTACTCAGTAAGAAACCACTCCCTTATGACAAATAGAAGAAAAATAAAATGTCACAACAGTGACATATTTGTAAACACAACAGCTTGAAAATAAACTTATTTATGCTAAATGCAAAAGTGAGAGGCACAAGATAGTCCTTTGGACTAGGCAAAATGGAAACATGACATGGTAACTAAGAAGAGAACTCAAAAACAGATGATTGGGTGAATTATGAACATGTACACAATGTCTGTAAATGGAAAATAGCAACTACATCTTGCAATCCATTTAGTAATTATGGTAAAACAGACCCCGAAGCTTTGAAATAGAGACAGTTTAGCACACTAAACAGAGAAACAAGATGCTGTGCTGAATTGTGAAGACATTATACATTGCAGGAAATGGTTTATTAATACAAAAAGCTCTGGAGGAGGCCACCTGCAGTGGTAAACACAGTACCTGTGATAAAAATAGCTCTGAAGATAGATAGGACAAGTGGTATGAGGGAAAATATGGAAAATGGTACTAGGCTTACTGTTGGTAAATTCACAGCTCAAATACACTGATGATAAACACGAATCAAGGAGAAAAATTACTTTTCCCAATCTTGTTTTAATTTTGCAAGCTTCTAGAGGAGAACCTTAGAAACTGTATCTCCAAATTTTGTGCCCAGTTACACCGAGAAGCTTTCTAATTGAAGTTAACAGCTGAAAAGTGAACCCAGATTCATTCAAACTAAATATAAAGCAGAAGTTTTTGAAGTGGGGGTAATAAACCAATAAAACATAACATATGGAAGATCTAATGTCACATGAAGACCTTAAGTCACATAACCATTATTTACTAAATGACATACTTTTTTGGTTCCAGCTTAAAGTTGATACAATTCTTATGAGATAAAAGTAGAGTGCTTGTGTCATGGAGAAGATCCAATTGGATTTTAAGGCCAGCTAAGACCTTAAACTTGTAACTCAGACAATTAGGAAAAAACTGAAAAGGAATGGCTTTAGTCATAATATATCACCAATATTATACAGACTAACATAGCTATGTAAAGCTAAATATATGACTAGAATGTCTAGCTGCCTTACCAGAAAAACAAAACAAACAAACAAACAAAAAAACCCACACACTTAAAAGAAGTGGAATTCATTTGAATCGACATACCTTGCCTGTCAACCAAATGCTCTCTCTGGGACTTCTTCACCTACAGTTGCTACATCAAGATGTTTCAGTACAATTACAACGAAATGATGAGACACAGCATAATGTGGGTGCAAGCAGCATATTGCAGATAAGGCCAAGAAAAATGCTGGTGAACATCAGTTTCATAGTCTCCTGAGTAGGTAGCTATACAGAAGGTGTATTGCTGGCAGAGGATCTCTGGAGACATCCTGCAAGGAAAGGCCAGGGTGTTTATGAAAACCAGGGGAACTTATGTTCTGCTACACATCCCCTTCTGCTTCTGTAGAAGTGAACTGCCTGGCACCCTTTGGCAGTGCGAGCTGCAGACTGTATTTATGTACTAGATTCATGCAGATCTAAGCCTAGACCCAGGGGGCAGTGGTTTACAAGTACATGAGCAGTAACTTCTTCCCTCAAAGATCTAAGACCAATGTAAATTTGTTCAACCTGTGCACTTACAGTTACAGCTAAGAATTAAGCTCCTAAAAGTTCTAATTACCTATGAGCAGCTACAAATACCTGGCTTTTGCACTTGTGGAATGGAAGGGACCCTGTGCTCCTGCACTGTTACTGCTTCCTCAAAACCACACAAAGCAACACTTTGCCTTCAAGAATTGTTATTTTTTTTATTTCTTTTTCCTAAAAAGTTCCCCTGGCATTCATTCAAGAACCCCATCTATGCTCAGCTTGTTACAACACAATGGTAGGCCAGCACTTTCTGACAAACATGGATGCACATTAAAAAGGCTGGCTAAGGAAATTGCCAAAACTGGTTGGTACACACTGATTCTGCCTAGAGCACTAAAGGTGATTTCAATGGATATTACCTGAATGCTTTTTCTTAGGAGACCCTCTGTCAGAGATGACAGCTAGAGCAACATGCCCCAACTGGTCCCTGCTCTACTCCTACTGTATCTCTAACTGGGGGAACTGGAAGGAGAAGGCACCTCGCTTCTTGGAGAGTCCTGTACTAAGAAATCCACAGAGGTTTATCAATGACTTCCAGGTAGTACCTTATGGATGCATATATTAGCATGCAAATACGGAAGAGAATCAGGACATTCTCTTATAGAAAATGCAGTAATTAGGGAAAATACTAGATTAACACCTGCAAAACTTAACTTCCTCATATAAAGAACAAAAGCCAGCAAACATGCTGCTAGAAAAACATTTTCCTAAAGTTCTACACAACAATCCCGACTCCTTATCAGGAAGAATTTCAGCTGAAAAGGTTGGTTCAACATTTTATTATCTGGCTATGCTTCTTAAGGGGGGAAATGGGAAGATAATGATTAAGTTAATAGCTGAACAATTCTTTGCAGCATGGCTGTTGATGGGCAGGAATTTTCTGGATGAATTATGAACTGAAGATAGGCCCTTTATAGCTCACCCATTTGAGGTACCCTCTGTGACTTGTTTTGTGGCAGCATTCAGCTGCTGTGCGTGAAGGCATGCAGACACACGCCTGCTCATTCTGGTGACTGTTTCCACAAAACTTTTGCTCACACTCATGGAAGATACCGTGGTTTTCTTTCCCACCTCAGTTTATAGGAACCATACAAGGGAACACAGTTTATTACCAATCACATTTTCATGAGGACTTTATGTCTGCTGTCACAAGCAAACACCCTCCAATTAATTGTGATCTGGTTACAGTATCAAGGATAGTAATCCAAGCCACTTTACAAAAACAAACAAACAAACAAAACAAACCATTAGATCAGCAGATTCTCATTCAGTAGTTCTGCCTCAGAGAGGCACAAGAGACCTGGGGCTAACTTTAACTAGCAGATAAAGGTATTTCAGAAACAGTAATTGTACTCTAATTCTAATGAGTACTCTTATTTTTTGTTGCATTTCAGTATGATCCTTATATTATTATTTTAAATGTTTTCCTAACACTTCCCTCCTTCTGAGTACTTGAACATCTGCCAAATGTAATTCAGTGAGCATTGTCTGTTTTGTTAGCATGACATTTCCTTCCCCTTCAGAAATTAATTCCCTCAGTGCATACACCACAACTTGACTGGGATTTCACAACAGTTGCTTTCAGTCAAAATTTGCTCCTCCCTTTCCTAATCCTTGTGGATGTTAATCGCCAAACGCAACTGTACCTTTTGGATGACTTTTCTCATTCAAGTTTGCAACACCCCATGTTTGGATTTAAAAAAAAAAAAAAAAGTACACAGCAAGCCTCCCCCCTGCTAGAACTTTTTTTAAAAAGAAAAAAAAGAGTTGAAATGTGGGTGACAGGGAGTTTCTACACAATTAACACTATTTCGCCTCGGCAGACCTGCTTCTACCTCAGGCCCTGCGGCGCCTCTCCTCAGCGCAGACCACGCCCTGGCTGCGACCAGCCACGGCTGGCTGTGATTGGCTGGGAGCCCACTGTGGCAGGGAGGCGCAGCCAGGCTCCATCACACCCAGGCCGCGGCGCAGACCTGTCTGCAAAACGGCTCCCAGCACCTCTTGAAGTGCCTTTTTTATTATTATTATTTTAATAAATTATAGCACAGGACAGCTGTAGTGCTCTGATAAAGTAAAGCAAAAAGCAGCATAGCCCTATGTGGAATAAAAGCACCACTTCCACCGCAGTCCCCAGAGGCCTCTGAGCTCCTGCCCCCTGCAGCAGGAGCAGCTGTGCCATATGAACACCGCAGGCTACACCATCATTGCCGGAGTTTGCCTCCATTTTCTGAGGAAAACATCTTGGAATGGGACTTTCAACATACATATTCGCAATTGTGAAGTTGAAACCTCTTCCGTGCGTTATCAATCTAACAACGCAGCTTCAGTAGCCCTCTCTGCCACAGAGCTATCCTGGATGGATATTCAAAGACAGGAAGGCTGCAAGGGAAGTCCAAGTCATTTGCTTAGCAATTTCACTGCTCACAGATTGGACCTGCTTTTTTCATCATTAAGGAAGCTCTATTCAGCCCATTAAAAATAAATGCTTTCTGTCCAAGAAGCAACATCACATGATTAACTTGCCATTGTTGGCATGCACTAAATCCCACTCCTACCAAAAGCATAGACAGAGCTCCTGCTCAATGGGAAGGAATCAAGATTTTTGTCTGAGTGCAGCACCGATTTTTTTTTTTGTTAACTGATGAACTCAAGAAGACAAGTCAACTCACGTTTAGACATTTAACTTACACTATACACATTTCCAGCAGCCCTTCTCCCGCTCAGGCATGCAAACACTTGGGAACAGGCAGTAAGTGAACAGAGAGGAAACTCAGCATTAGATGCAGAACACCCCACCTCACCCCCACCAAACAAACAAACAAACCAAGAAAACCTAAATCTCATTTTAATCAAATAGTTCTTTTTAAAAAGATTGATCTTTACATTGGCAGCAACAGGCTCAGAGAAATTTATATCCCCAAATCCCATCCACAGGATTTGCCCAACAGATTGACTTGAGTGGTCTCAAGGCAAAAGCCTAATTACTTCTTGCAGCAGGTTGGCTCCTGAACTACTCCAGCTCTCCATTTCATACTTTTTTCTACTTTTTTAAACTCCCCTCTAACTCCAGCTTGTGGCAAATCACAATTCATAAAGATGCATGCCAGGGGACTGGAATTACTTGCCTAAAGAGGTGAAATAAACAGTGGACATTTGCCAAAGTATTCCCACCACTTGGAGCAGTTTGTGTTACAGGATGTTCAGTGCTAGATTGGTAGGCTGAATGGAAAATAGAAGAAAGAGAGGACTAAAACCTTTCCTGTGAGCATTTCTGAAATGTTTATTACAGTAGCATTGAGATGTTCATAGCCCTTTCATTTCTCTCTGAAAGGAGTGGAGAAAGATGATGTTTTCCTTTAAAAATAAATAAGTAAAGTGGGAAGTTTGGACACACCTGGAAACTGAAGAGTTGCCTCTTCAGCCACCACTGACTTCAGTAGGAACTGATGACGCTTAGTGAAGACTGAGAAAAGTTCCTGGCAACAAACAGTAGATGAAAAATTGTCAAAATATTTTAAAATCATTGTATTATTAACAAATGTAAAATCATGATTGCAAATACTGAGGGGTTGTAAGGATATGATGTAGTTGATATACCATGGACACCTACTTCAGACAGCGTTCCCAGCCACTTCCTAACAGTATTTTACATATATATATATACACACACACATATAAAATATCTAGTACAATACATATAATACCATATTTTTTTAAAAAATAAGCTTGAGACAACTAACTTTCACTCACTTTTCCATATGGGAATGTGTTCAAAAGCTTTGCTTTGTTCATTCTCAAGCTACATTCTATACAAAGCATTTTATCTCTGTTTGTATGACAGGGACGATAAGGCATATTAACAACACTACTATTGTGTTAATTAACACAATTAATGTGTTAACGCAACAGTAACAATATAAGAGCAACACTTCTTTTAGTGATTCCAAGCTAATGCAAAAGAAAGTCCTGATGCAATCTCACCTGATTTTCCCCCATTATCTCCCTGTTAAGACTTGCACTTGGATTTCACAGCTAAAAAGCTTCTTCCTCTCACTCTGGTAGTGGAAAATATATTTTAAGACTCAGCCAACTAGAATCAGAATCAAGAAAGCTGTCACAACAAAATGGCTCATTGTAGCAGGGGTGGTGTGGAAAGTGAGGTACACTCAAAAGCTGGGCATGAAATGTAGGAGGTGAAATACAAAATAATATAATCTAGTGCTAAATTCTGAATAGCCAAAAACCAAGAAAGTTCATCAACATCCTTTAGTATTAAAGGAATCTTACAAAGCTTTATTAAATAATACAGATACAAATGATTATTATTTACACCTGAATTGTCAACTCTTAGTAGTAGCATGTAAGGCACGCATTTTCCAAAACTAACAAATAAATTATACAAGACTCAGAATAATAACATGTAACAATGTTGCTTTTTTGCAATAGTGCATGAAATCAAAACTATGCGCCATAGGCTGTTTGCAATACATTCCTTTGACAATTTGCCTACATAATTCTGCACACTTTGCATATTTTGTTCTTTGAAATAGAACAATTGTGATCATTTTCATTATGGTCCTTAGGAGAGTTCAGAAATCCACAATATTATTCACAATTGAAACTGTGATACTACTCATATGTAAACAATCCCTGATCTGATAGCTGCAAAACACTGTTTACGGATTAAAAATTACAGTGATTATGATTATAATCTCCCAAATGAAGAATTCCAACTGAGGTACTTTTTTCTATCCTCAGGGAAGTATTACTACTATTGTAACCAGTGTCCCTCTTCCCACCCTAGTCTGTTTAAAATTAATTTGGAAAGAAGTTCAAGTCAGCATACCTCACTGCCACCTTGTTTAGAAAGCAAAATACATCTGAGCATACACAGGGGATCAACTGCCTGATTTAACAGAATACTTTCTAATATACTCAGAATTGTGCATTTTGTATCTGTGTCCCCTAGCCAGTCAGGAAAAAAAACTGTAACAAACCAACTCAAAAAAAAAAAAAAAAAATCAGTAATACTTATGCAGTGAAATGCTACATTGTATTTAACAGATCTACAAATGAACACTTAGTAGTAGGATATTACAGTACAAATACTCCAAAGTCTGGTCATACCTGTAATATCTTACTGTATAGTTTAAATCAAAATTCTGGTTGTGGCTGTATTAGTATGTATACAAGTACACCAGAGATAAGCACATTGAACCAACTGAAAAGGTCACTCACTGTAATACTGAAATAAGCCACTTACTTTCCAGTGCATCAGGTGACCAGTGGTAATAAAAGGAGGCTCAGTTTCTATTGAGGTACTTCTATATGTAAAATGACCTATGCAAAATGTATTACATTTATAATCAGAACACAGGTAAGATAACTGCCTTCAATTAAAAATATTTACTACCAGAAGAAAGATCCTCTTCGAAAGCACATGTTTTTACATTCCCAGTCCAAAAAAAAGTGCTTACACAGTAACAAGGAAGGAATACTGCAGTTGTACCCAAAGGAAGCCACACTTTTAAGACAGTTTTGTTTTATTTTTCTGGTTAAAAAAACAAAAAACAAAAAACCCCCTCCAAATCTATTCACAGTTGTTCCAGCATTCCTAATGTTTAAACAGCAAATTACGATTATGAATCACATTGTAAGGCTAAACATAAGAATCAGTGCAGTACATTCCTGAGTCTAACTCAAAATAAAAAATTAATTTGAAATATACAATCCTTCATATTTTTGGCTCACCTGTTTTTCTGTTTCCCTTTTTTAAAAGTTCATTAAAAAGAAAGGGAATTTTTACAAAACGTAAATAATAAAAACTTTGATCACTCTCACTCAGACAACTTCTAACTGCTTGAAGTGCAAGAAAGCTAGCTTAGCATAAACACTGCTTTTGTCCATTCATCCTTGTCAACTGAGCGTAAAACAGCTGATAAAATAAGTTTTAGACTGAAGCATTGACATAAAAAAAATGCAGAGCTCTAAATATTAAAAGCATTATGAAAAGTTATGAAAAATCTGAAATTATATTCAAGAGATGACTTGATATACGTAAAAACTGCAACAGTTCTGAAATTTATTGTTAAAGGCACTGATTTTTTTTTTCCCCCTCAGTCCTAGTGCATGATGAGTCCTGTTTTCTCTAACGTGAACCATAATCAGTGCTCCAGAGTGTGGATGATGGGCTTGTTCTCCTGCTTGTGGACTGAGGACTGAAGGAAAGCACAGGTGATGCAGAGAAACCTAAAACAGGGAAAAGGAGAAAAATAATCATACTCAGGAATGGAGGAAGTAGGAAAAAATAACTGCCACTGATCGTTTGCTGCAACACCTGGCAAGCAAGTCTAACGATCCATTAAGAGTGAAATAACCCCTTTAGCTTATTGCCTGTTGAAGTGACATCCTACAAGTATCAAAGTTTTGTAGGTCTTCTGATTAAGGACTTGATTTAAAAGAATTAAGTCTTCTGAGGGGGGCACAATACATTTCACTTCAGCAAGTAACCTTCAGGTTGAATTTATCTTATCTGAAGTATCAGGTGTGTATTTACAAACAGGACTTCAGCTCACCAATATCTTAACTACATCTGTAGTAACGTGAACTTTAATTGCCACTGTTTATTACAGACCCTTGTAATGAATAGGTGTGTTTTGCATACTTCTAAAAAGAGTTTGATTCTGCAACACTGCAAATAAAGTAAAGTAGGAAGTAAATATCATATCAAACACTACAGGCAAACCATGACTGCAAGATCAAAAGCAGTGAAGGAACAAACTGTTCCCTGAGCAACACAAGTAAGTCTTCTATAGATTTGTGTCCTTTGTTCCCCTAACATTTGCCCTGCCCTGTCTTACAATAGTCCCAGTTCCCAGTACCTCACAGCATGCTGACAGCACAAGAAATGCAGCAAATGCTGCAGCTAATCTGATGTCACATGAATTGAATAACCAGCCAGCTGCTGCCAAGCACGTTGTATCATCAACTGAGCTCTGCTTTACTTTCCCTTGGTAGGAGCAGAGTTGTGGATCTCTCCCTCCCCTCTATGCATCTTGGGATTTCCATGAATTCTCAGACTTTTAACATGCTCCCCATTTCCAGTGTTGCTGAAGTTGACCAAGAGTTTCAAAAGAACTAGTGATGTAGAAAGATAAATTTGGGGGGTGGGGAGGAGAGATGGACAACATATCTTCTATGAACTGCCACTATGCTTGTTGCCATTTAACTCAGTATGTAGGCTAATAGAGATGCATCCCTAAATTTAATTCAAATGCAATATCTAGACTAATCAATTTATTTATAACTGAGCAACAGCTGCTTACTGTTAGGGCTGCGTTGAGGACTTGTCCTTGGGGTAAATGCTGGATGAGTGTGCTGTTCTTTTGGTGAGAAAACTGCATGATAGGCTGCAAGACATCGTAGAAACAAAACAAAACGAAACATCATTTAGCCTGGAAATTATTCCTTTATATCTCACAACTAATGTATAGTAGGAAGTTATGGAAAAAAATATTGCTGCAGTCTTTCATTCTCTTACCTATGATCATAACAGCTGTCCCTGCTAATAGTGCAAAAAGTGTGAAGAACATTACTTGATAGGAATCAAGAAAGTGCTGGAATAGACTTGCTCCATCTGTATAACAGATTAAGAGGAGGAAAATATTGAGTTAAAAGAGCACCTTATCTCTCCAATCTGCTTTTAGAGTTATTACTTCTTTACCTTCTCTTGGCTATTTCTGTTTGCATATTTATAGTAAATAAATTTAATCAACTTAGAGCGATTTCAAATCTAATGACTATTTCTAACGCAATCTTCAAAATTTGCCAAGAACAACTTAAGACGTTGATACGCAGTGTTCTTTATTTTCCTCAGCACCAATCTGCTTATCAATTTTCAAAAAAACAAGACTTGAGAGTAAATAAAAGCAAAGCAAAGTAAATAGTGTTGGACACTTTGGCACTGGGATATTTATGCCAACTTCAGCAGAGTATTTTGGACTGGCCCAAAAGGAAAATATGTTCAGCTTCGGTCTTAATGAGCAATTGTATTCAAGTCTTCTGGTCACAGTGAGCAGCTTAAATGTCAGTGATAATGTGAGCTGCCAACTCAGATTTTAACACATCAAATTTTACAACCTTAAACATTAAACGGTAAGTAATGGGAAAATTCTGGCATATAAAGTCTAGAGTAAAACTTACGTCTCACTGGCGCACTGGTTCTGTCAGTCAAGTAAATTACTGTCACTGGGATAGTGATAGACTGGTCAGTCATAGGACTGGAGACAGTTAGAGTAGTTGATAAGGATCCCTGGCTTGAAACTCTTGGATCAGACAGACTAACAGTGTAGACTATATAACTAGGCAGCCCATAGGATTTCTCCTTCTCAAATGCCTTTATCATTGGTGACCCACATTTCATCTGCCAAGGTAAAAAAAAAAAAAAAAAAACAAAAACAAAACTGAAACAGACTGTTTGAGAAAGCACAGCACACATCCCTCTCCCAGGCCACGCTTCAGAAATAATATTCCACACAAACCTAGACCAACTCACCCCTCAGCAAGAGCTGAACTTGGTTGTAGCTTTACACTGACACCTTCAGCACTTCAGCCCTGTTTATTAAGGTTACCCTATTAACTGCTATTTCTGTGGGTCTGGGCCAAGCCCATACAGGGGAAAAATCAAAGCATCCCCTACTGGGCTATGAGAAAGGTGGACCAACACCTACCCCTGCCACTAGGAATCAAGCAGATTTTCTGCTCCCACACCTGCATGCTGGTTAACACATCCCAGCTAGCACACAGGTGAGCCTGACACATTTCTTCTACCTTGAAGCAAAAGTGAAAACTGGGGAGTAATGCATTCAAGATAAACACTTCCAAATCATCTCAAGAACAATCGTGAGATGGTAAAGGCAGCACAGAGTCCATTTGGTTATAAAGCTGCATGTAACAGTTCAAAATGCATTTTAACTGTGCTTTAATACTTTCCAGCAATACACTCACCTCCAGGGTATCAAGTATTTCAGTGGCACCAAATATTTTCACATCAGAGCTTGTGTAATGGTTACTTAAAAGCATTTCTGTTTGGTCAGCATAAAACCCGGGATTGAATGGCACCTCTGTGCCGATCTGCTCTGCAGAGAAGTGGCTGCCTTGGATCGAAGCTGTAACTCTGAGCACAGTTTTACTCATGCTCAGATGCTTCAGCTGCTTGTCAGTAAGCCTGTGCATTGTGATGGAACAGGTGTAATGTCCTACAAAAACAAAAGGAGTTTGACTGTTAATTGCTTGTCTTTTATTTTTTAACCCCTCCATGCAGAATGAGATCTCTGTGACATCTTTAGAGAAGAGCTGAGAGGAAGAAAAAAAAAAAAAAAAAGGTAAGATTCAAAACAGCAAGATCAGGGGTGGGTGGGCAAATTGGACACAGTGCA
This sequence comes from Anseranas semipalmata, assembly GCA_013399115.1. Classification (NCBI taxonomy): domain Eukaryota; kingdom Metazoa; phylum Chordata; class Aves; order Anseriformes; family Anseranatidae; genus Anseranas; species Anseranas semipalmata. Next base: position 59,922 of record VXAA01001394.1, read on the forward strand.
TCAGCTCGTTCAAGCATCACAATCCCATTACTAAAGCAACAGAACTCTTGCCCCAAACTAAGCATCATGATATAACAAAAACGAAACACAAAACACAAAAACCCACCCTACGCAAAACCTAAAATGACAATTTTCAGTCCCTGCGAGATTTCATTTTAACTGCAGGAGATTCAATTCCACTTTGAATGTATCATTTATGCTAACATTGATAGAAAGGCTTTACTTTTTACTGTTATTTATTATCATATATCATGTTCTTTTCATCTGATGTTAAAATGACCAATGGTCAACGACCATCACCATCATCAGTTTTGTGAAAGCATGGTTAATTATTTATAATAGCTTCATTAAAGGTTAGATATTCACCACGTTTCTAATCTTGTATGGAACCTCTTTGTGTATAATTAGTGATAAATATAGTAAAAAAACCCAACCTCCTACAGTATGGATGATACAAAGCAAAAGTAATAAGCAGAACTTGGCTAGGTACATATTTTCCCCTGATTTTCTTTCCCTAACAAAGTACCAGAGACAGCCACTACTATGTAAGGTGTAACAGTTCTACACAATGAGTACAGGGACTAACCCAGCAGGTGATTAATGTTATTTCCATATAACCCATGGTATTTCAGTTCTTTTTAAAATCATGTTATAGTTATGAAACACTAACACATGTTGCAGACAACTTTCACAATTTTATTTCAATTTCCACAGTATCTGGTAATTTTGCCTCCTTTTAAGTCCCAGTTTGTATTGTTTTGGAAGTATGTAGGAATTCTAGCTTTCATAAAAAATTACAGCACTCAGGTTGCAGAGAGAAGTTTGAAAGCTTGATAAATTCCAGAAATGTTTAAACTGCAGAACCCAAATAATTCAAAATGTATTACAGATTTTCACATTTAAGCTATTTCCCTCATTTTAATCGTTAAGGTTAGTTATACTGCAATAACTACAGTGGCAGGGCTTTTAAAAGGCCAACATCCAATAAAAAGAATATTTGACTCTGCAGCAGATAATAATATTTGTCACTCAAGTGCTCATTTGTAGCAGCTGAAGAAGGAAGTGTTTTGGTTCCATAGTTTAACAAATACTGGGCCTGACATTCTTTTCTAAATTAAGTCATACACAAGACAGTTATTTATTTATTTATTTATTTGCTTGTTTGTTTTAATTTAAACTACTGAGCTGGAGTAAAATAGGACAGCTGCTAGCTTTGTAAAGTCTGCCAACTCAGTATATTACATCTATGTTCTGCAATACTATCAATTCTGTCTCAAGGTGCCATTGCACTGTCTACACACCTACAAATATACAAGTAATAATTTTCAAAATTACCCCCCGAGTAGCACTTCTTCAGCATTGTATAAGGCAAAGTTTTTCAGAATTACAGTAGTAAGTCAGGAAGAAATATATGGAATGGGCTGCCACTGATTTCTGGATTTCTCAGAAAACAAGTAAACATCATTGCAGAAAACCCTTGACTTAAAGAGAGGACACATTAGCAACTCACTGAAGCCCGAGATCATACATAGCAAAGCTCAGAGGCTTCAGAAAGTCTGGGCATTCTGACTAAACCATAGAACAATTCAAAGCGTCTGCCTGCAGCATGGCATCTTCTCTCATCTTACCTGAAACTGCATCAAACCCAGGTTCTGCTATGAAAATATCATGTGCTGGGAAGTCAAATGCATCATCATTAAAATTTAGATGGCAACTGATAATGGACTGTGGTTGTAATTCAGCAATAGCTTCAATCTGAGCAGGCAAGCACTCCCCTAAGGGGAAGAAATAAAGAAAAAAACATGACTTGAACCATCAAGTTATTCTACTACCTTGCAAAAGAGTTTCACAAGGTTATGATAATCTTAATATAGCTGGGAACAACAGACAGCAGTCCTATCTCAAATATAATGCCAAAGAGACAATAAATGAAAATTTTATTTATTTATTTTTACGGGAAAGAATGAACTAGAGAGAATTTTCAGCTCAGATATGTCTGCTGAATACCTTATATGATCCCGAGAGTCTCCATTTATATTTTAGTTTCTGGCAGGATGTTTTTTAGTACGCTAATAATTTACATAAGGTACAATAAAATACTATTTCAATGAATGTTAAGTGTTGAACTAATAACAGAAACGGACCATGATCAACAAAATACTGCTTACTAATTAACAGACACAAGATGTTTTATCTTGGTATTACATCTTTCTAACTGATGAAAGTTACTGTAAAAAATTTAAGGATGGCAACCACTTTAATATTTTTTTCTTACTGAGCAAGCTTAACTTACTGAGAAGGCAGGTGGAATTCAGAATAGGCAACCAGCTGAATGCTTGCTTCTATCAACTGTTTTGTGATATGATCAAAACCAACACTTCCATTATCTACTTATTTTATTACTCATGAAATTGTAATAGTCTCAGAACGCAGCCCTAAGAATCTTCCTAGAGCTCCTGAGACTCTGGATAGGCACTAGAGGTTCATGGAGACCTTGCTACACCAGCTTCACAGACCCGTAAAAAAGCATCTGTTGTGAATATACAAACATATTATGCAATAAACAATAGCATAAACAATTTTTTCATCATACCTTTCAAATTTTTATTTCTTTCTCCAATCAAAACTATTACTTTTGAGGCAGCTACTCCTTGTAAGCTGGTTTTCACTCCACTTACATGCATTGCTGTAGTCCTCTGAGGTATATTAATGAATATCTGAATAAAGGATGAAGTACATTGTTACCAAAAACTGTATTAAAAAAAAAAAAAAAAAAGAAACGGAGGCAAAACCAGATTGGATTGATTGTGACATGTACATATCCTTGTATGTAAAACAGATAATACCCCCGAGAGTTTGTGTTGTTCTTCATAGTTTCTCTAATTTTATTAACTGCCTTCCAAGGCAATTTAAGCTAGTAAAACATTTTTCTCTTTCTATCCACCCTACATAGAGCTCTAAGTCTAAATTGAATTAAAAAAAAAAGTCTGGTGCTTATGTCAGGTTGATGCAGTGAATTGTGTCAACGGTACAATTGCAATGTAGAAAAAAATAAAATTTAATCAAGTAGTTCTGATCAATGCTGCATAGTAATATAGTACAATACTTAAGAAACTTCTTGTTGGCTTTTCATCCTGCAGTGCAACTTCATTCATAAAAGCAGCCTTACTCAAAAATTATTTAGCATCTGGAAACATCTTAGCCATGCAATCAAATGTACAATATAGGAACAGTATGGGCTACATCCATAAACCATTAATCTCAATTTTAATCTTCAACACAGACGATTAAAAAATAGAAACATGGTATGTTTGGACACATATACACTTTCCAACCATTAAGCAGGAACATATTTATGCATTTCTAATACTTTCTCCTTTAAAAGGAGTGCCTATATTTATCTTTCTTTGCTTATATTTACATATCTACATTTATATATTTATTTATATTTAATGTAAATATGTAAACTATATAAATATAAATATCTGTATACTTACGTCTAAATATTTCTAACTAAAAAACTCATAGAACTTACTTTTGCTGAAGAAAACAAACTTCAGCAGTTCTGGTAGGATTTAGCAGTGCCTCACCTCTCTGTATGTTTTAAGTAATCCAGGAATTTCGTAATAGACAGTGGCAACACCAGAATCCCTTGCCACAGCTACACCAGTCTTGGAGTCAACTTGAAGAACACTATTTGATGAGGAGCTCCATATGCCTGGCAGGCCTGTAATGACACACCATTTGTACGTTGTGCAACAAATTTATGCAGCTGAGGCAGTTCATTCTTCACACCGGTGTCTTTATGTATATGCCCTTTGCATGGGCAGCATGGTTTTACTTCTGCCACACGCACACACATGCCATCTGACTTGCAGTTACTCTGACAAAAGCACATTAACACTAAGAATTAAAAACAGGACATGAAGTTAGACCATCCCGACCATTTCTTTGCATGAGTCCCTTAAAAAAGATACCTAAGTCTGAAGTCTGATACTCATGAATTCCATACAAGCAACATATTGCATAGTACAATTAAAATTAGAGCAGTTGATCAAACCTATTTTTATCATTAACAAGAACAGTGACATTTGATTCTGAACAAACATCATAAATTATGCATTTAGTTTTCCCAAGAATGAGAAAAAGTCAGACTGATGTCAAATTATATAGCCGCATAAACACTGTCACTGAAGTGCCGCTTACCTTCTTGGTTTATCAGTGAAGTACTCAAGCAGAGGACATCACCTACCACCACATCCATGAGTTCAGGAAAAATGGCATGTTGCACAGGAAGGGGGACATAGTCTGCAATTCCACTGTGTTCTGCATCCCAAACTTTAAGCAAGGTCAAGCCTACATTTACAGTCCGGATTACAAACGTGTTGTTTGTAGCTCCTTTCCCAATTTGTACAAAGTCATCTCTACAGATAAAAAGAAATGCTTTTGTATTAAGCCAAGTTTGCTAATATCTTTCTCTCTACAATAAATAGTAGGTACAAACTGTTTTTAGATGTTTGGCTTCTTGTTTTCTGTGACGGTTATCTTCTAATGAAGAATGACAAAATAAGGAAAATATAAAAATGATTTAGGTGTTACTGAGGCAAATTTTAGTTCTTACATGGTTATGCTGAAGAAATATTGAGTTCATAATTATGTATGAGAATTATTTCCTAATTTTAAGAAATGTAAAATTTTAAAAGTTAGATAATTTGTTTCTTTTTCTTCTTCTCAGGGAGCTAAGAAGGAAAGAAATTAAAACAGCAACATGCAGCTTTCCAGCCATAACTTTATAAAGCTAAATCACATTTGATTACCAGTTCTGATATTTACCAAAATTCAACATTCCCAAAATGCATTAACACACAGAGCACTTAAGTGTACCCAGCACGGAGACGGCCACCCTGGCAGAACCCTACAAAGACAGCAGTCTAAGTCTTGACAGCAGTAGAGCTGGGTCACCAGAGTGCTGCACCTAAGGTTAATGAGCAGTGCTTCTGTGTCTAGGGCTAATTATCAGCCCTATGCTGATGCAGCTGTGCCATGTCTAGCCTGGAAGCTAGGGTAGTGTTATCTCAGGGACCTCAGTATGCTACAGAAATTTCTGCAAATCATTTAGGTAGAAGAAAGATAGAAAATCTTGCATTCAACCTTTTTTTTTTTTTCCCTCTCTCCCTTTTAATCATGATCACTGAGTTGTAACTCTATAAAGTGCTCTGCAAAAAACACACTATGTTACAGTAATGGAATTAATGATTGTTTACTAATGACTAACGAGGGTTGTTTTGTAATATTTATTATTCTTTGAAGCAGAGAACAAAAGAGAGGTTTGGCTCTGTTGTACAAGCATAGCTGAAAAGAGAGCCTCTGATCCTGAAAGTTCACCATCTTATATAAGACATAAGTGAGTCAGTGTAACAAAGCACTAGGAGAAAAGGAGAGGCAAGATGAGGCAAATGCTAATAAGATCAATTGTTTATGTAGGACACTGATGTATGCAATCACATGATTCAGAGTCACTTAAAGCAGAAACATACCCCAGCAGGCCCCACTAGGGATGACGCTTATCTGAGCAACTTTCCATTTGCTAGAGAATATTGATTACTAACTGGAGCTCTTCTTTCTGACACAAGTGCCTCTGAAGACCTCAGAGATGAAATCCTTTCTTTTCTAATCCCAGTCCAAGCTATATCTTCAACTGATACCTTTGGAGCAATACTTGCTCCTTGCTGTGACTGGCCTATGTGTACTTAACCTTTTTTGTTCCTTGTAATTAACCACTGTGATAGATACCTACCTGTTTGTTGCAAAGTTGAGCACAGAATTATGCGAATGGAAAGCATCTCCAGAGTTATCATGAAAATGGACTGTAAACGTCAGTGTCACGCCCAGGGGCAGAGCCAATAACGCCTCTTTGTTTTGTGTGTGCAGAATAGGACTCATGGAGATTCTCAGGTATGAGATGGGATAGACCTGTAAAACATGAGGAGTGAAAAATTCAAATTGCCTTTTTTTGGTGCCTCTACAAAAACAGTCGCCTAAAATGGTTCTTATTATGCAAATACATGGAGCTTCCTTTACAAATCATTTACTATATGTTTAGCCATATGACAGTACTGAGACATGGAGCTTATATTATCCGTACATATATTTCATGGAATCACAGAACGGCTGTGGTTGAGAGGGGCCTCTGGAGGTTGCCTAGGCCAGCCACCCTGCTCAGGCTAGGTTACCTACAACCAGCTGCCCAGGATCACGTGCAGTCAGGTTTTGAGCATCTCCAAGACAGACTCAATAATCTCTCTGGACAACCTGCGCCATTGCTCAACAGCCCTCACAGTGCTTTGCTACATTCACACCAGCATTTTTTGTGTTTCAGTTCATGTGCATTCCCTCTTGCCCTGGCACTGACCACCACCAAGAAGAGTCTAGCTTTGTCTTCTTCAACCCTCCCACCAGACATTTCTTCACATTTCTCTCTAATAGCACTGGGAATTGAAGCAAGCAATAATGATGTAGAAACCCACATCGCAGACCTCAGAAACTACATTATTGTCATATAAGGTAAAACTGGTAAGACTCCCTGGACATGCAAGAGAATGAGATTTTCCTAGACTTCCCTCCCAGTAATTCTTGAAGTGAAATATGTAATTCATTCCCCTGTTACCAGAACAGGAGTAACTTGTGGTGTTTCTGAGAGTAAGGGGATGAAATAGTTGCCATTTTCCCAGTTCCCTTGCACTGGGTGAGAAAGCTTAGATGATATGGGGAGATTCTAACAGCTCTGGCTCTGTCTGGGAGAAGGTTTGCTCAATGGAGGAAACGTGAACAATAGCTGCAAAGCTGTTCTCTGCTAATCCCAGTGAAATAACATCACAGATACTACAAACTGCTGCCCTTCAAACAGGCCTGCAGTGGTCTAACAACAGGGCTTCCGAGGTGGCAAGGAACAACCTCATGATCTTCCCTCTTGGAGTTCTGTGCTGGTGTGGTTTTTCTGACCCATGGCTGGGCACACTTGCCTTGGGACTGCTGGCTGTATGATGCTACAGCCAGGACATCCTCTGAGGCTTGGGCTGATAGAAGTTAAGTGCAAGAGACAAAAGCAGTCAGGGCTGACAAATGTTAACTGGTCAGCAGGCTACGTTTTGCTGCCTTAACGCTTCTCCTCAACTAAGACAAAAGTTACAGATTTCTGCTCCAAATTCTTTAGAGAAGTCTGCCAGATTGTCAACGTGTGCACACCCCTACATTTTTGTATTATCACTCCTCTGAAGGAAGTTTGTCTCAAGATAAAGACTTCACAACCTCTTTTTCAACAAATAAATCAATAAAAAATAAAAATTACTATTCTTGCTTAACTTACCTAAGTTATCTAGCAAAATTACCTAGCAAAAGAGAAATCTGTTCTTTCTGTTACAGCTTTTGGAAAATAAATAATGGAAGGATAGAGAAAGCAAAAAAAAAAGCCCTCAAATATATACAGAAAACTATTTTAAAAGAAGCCCTCAAGCTTATCTTGTAGGAAATTCCCTTTTTTTCTGACCTTAGGGGCTCAGCTGAAATGTAAAACTCTGCAATCTGAAAATGTACATGTCATAACTGAAAAAGGAAAGGACAAATTTGGCCTCAAGCAAATAGCATCTTTGGTGCGTCTGGGGAAAAAAATGGCTAAAAAAACAGTATATGCAACTGACTACTCCACAAGCTGATATAATAAGTTAAAATATCACTGCACAGTCATCTGCCCAACTAGCTGAGGCAACAAGTTAGCAAAAATGCCATTTCCCTGACAGATTTTCAGGCTTGCTTTACTTTAAAATCTCAGGAACTGGCCCAAGAGGGACAACTGCTAAATTTAATATTGATGAAAATAGCTATTTACTGTTAAAGCATCTCAGCTTTTAAAGTATCTGTTATTTTAAATATATATATATATATATTCAGTTGAGTATATCTAGTAGGGCTATACTTAGCTTGCTTCCATGCTAAGCTTTGGTATACTATCACTCCTTACTTCCACTGTCCTCCTTGATTTATGTAAGATAGTCTTTTTTTGAGCAAAATTGAAGGTCTAAGCATTAAGTGATGCTACTGCAGCAACTTGGTTGCTAATTGTGTACAGTTGTGAATAGACAAAACAAAAACTCATGAAAGGAAGGATGGTGTGAAGGAGAAAACTCTGCCTTACAATGACAAAAGATTCAAGCTCATCTGCTGTTCTGTTGCAAGTTTTTCTATGTGACCTTCAGCAAAACCACTCAAATCCTCTCAGTTCTTCATCCATGAACAGAAGGCAACAGTACTCTCTGAACTCATGGGGTTATTGTGAAGTTAAAGATGTTATTTCCATAAAAGTAGTATAGTCCTAATAAGTCCAGGAAAACAAATCTGTTGTATAAGATGCTGAACTGAGATGGTTCCTACTACAAAGATTTCACAGACTTAAAATTGTAGCACTGACTCCACAATTCTGTGATACTGTAACTGTGTACAGAAAGAATGCACAAAGTGAGAATTTAACTTCAGTACCACTATAATGCTGACTAAATGTCATTTGAACCAAATCCAAAGTCATTAGATGTCTTTCACTGGCTAGATCCAGCAGTGAAGGGAGGAAACAAGGTCATCTACAACAGAGCTGTACGAATTTACTTGCCACCACCTAGCAGCAGGAGTGGCATTAGTGGAAACTAAGCCATCGTTTCGTTTTCATTCTCCTCCCAGGAGGACAAATCTACATTCTATTCTACAGACAAATCTGAACATTATGGTTAAAAAAACATAAAAAACACAATCAAACCATTTCACTGTGATCATGATAATTAAACTTACAAATAATTTCAAGTCAGCATTTTAATTACATATGTTTCTCTTTTAGCTGGGACATACTGGAAACATGCTGACAAAGTAAAAAGGGATAAGAAGAGGTGGAGCAGCAGGTATCTCGAAGCTCATGTTGCTAGATGAAGAAAGTTGTTGGGACAAGGACTTCCAAACAGAAACAAAGGACAAATGTTCCCTTAGCGTCCTAAGCGTCCAATCAGTAAGATGCATTATACTTCACATAACAGCATTCAGTCTAACAGATGAAGTTTTGGGAAAGAAAGATGTTTTCATTGGCCTGAAACCAAACTTGAGTTTTACTACAGATTTGTATTTCCTTAAAGCATTCATATATTGGTGTAGCTTGGGCACACAGAACAGCCTTGGATATGCTCCTTGCCAGCTCACCAAATACAGAGAACATCAGCTAACTTATTGCATCTGATAAGATATGTCTTCTCATGCAGAGGCTCTCATTATGTAAAAGCTGAACTGCTGGGAAACAGCACAGAAAATTAAATTTGGGGGCTGTACAGTTACAACTGATATCTAGAAAATCTAGGTGTCACTTATGTATCTCATAAGAGATGCTACGTTTATATTCATTACCCCAGATGATGTTTACTTTTTTCATGTACTGCCAAATTCATGCTTATAACAATAACTTTTTTTTTTTTTTAATTAGAACTTCTGAAGTTATCAACCTTTTAAGAGACTTTTTAGGATTTTCTTTAAAGGCATATATGCACACAAAGGCCTTTTTGTAAGATGTACCAAATTTAAGAATTTGCTGGGATTTAATCTTTACTTGTCTAGCTTGTATACTAAACTTTTTTTCAAAGACCAAAGCTATTAATTCCCATACTTTACATTTTTCAGAAATGAAATTCAAAATTGTATTTAACCAACTCTGTTGCAGTAATAAAAACATATTTCTAACAGAAAACTACGTCAGTTATGACTCCCAGTAAAGAAAGAGAGAAAAATACTACCTTAACAGCAGCTACAATTGTCTGGTTAATCCCAAATGACTCCTGTGAAATTACTTCAATTGTTGATGAGCCTATCAAAGATCCAGAATTAAGGACACCTCTCTCATCAATTTTTACAACAGGAACTTTATCTGGTCCATCCAGGACACGGTAACTCAGTGAAGCCACTCGGTCCCTTAAGGAAAAACAAACAAAACAATAAAACACATGCACAAACACACACAAAAACAGAAAGGAAAGAGGAAAAAAAACAGGGAACTTCTGTAAATAAGTAAAACCATATTTATACCAATATATTATGCAAATCTAAGACAGTCCTAACTGGTGTATGTTTTTCCATATCTTTGCAATAAAAGCTGACAAGAATGTGCTCTAATCTAAGAAAGAAAAGATCCAGTTCTGATTCAAGCTCACTTGGAAAAACTCTCATCTGGGTTTAGGCATTTATTAAAATCTAGTCGCTGTCCGTTGCCCAGCAGTGTTATTCCCTGATGCAAACTCGATTCTAAATAATAATGACTAAGGCTACTAAATGCAGCTTCTGCAGTCATTTTCTGTAAATGATATTTAGAGGCAGATACTCTGCCAGGGTCAATGCTGGTATTAGAGATAAAGTCAGGGACATGATTAAGTGGATCTCATCAGTTTACAGGAAATGGTTTTGTAGGCAAGGTTAATTCCTGGAGTAACTCTCACCATGGTATTTGCATATTAATAAAGTGAGTAAATACATAAACTCATTAGCTGGCATTCTGAGACATTAGCTGCTTTTAAGTATCACTTATCACAACTTCTGAAATACTGTAATAATTGCTTTTATTTTCCTCCCAAGCTTCTCCATTCAGATAGAAATACTCTGCTTTATCCTAAGAAGCCTAGCATTCAAGCTGTATTTTAGCTGCCCTTTTCTTGGCAACAGTGCAACTTTTTTGGTGGTACAGTTCAGACATAGGGGCTGCAACAGTATATAGTGAAGATACTGGGACAAAAATTTATGAACTGCCACATAGCAAATTAATTGCTGATTAATCAGAATAAATTGCTTAGAAGAGCAACCAAATATCAAGCCCCAAATGAGCCTGAAAACAGACTATAAAAAATGGCATCTCATTTGGAAAGGACATTTTCATCTCAAAATCTAGTCATAGCCTCTGTGCAAGAAATACAGAGAGCTATTTTCTATAAAGCCTTGATTGCCCATAAAAACTCTGGTGGAAGCAGGCTACTGCTTTAACTGGCTCAGCATCTTTTAAAATAAGGATCTAAAAGTTCCAAATATTGAATAAATTATCAAGCTACAATCTAACCAATACAAGATTTGAAAGAAGCCAAGAGTACAGATATTATTCATCACCAGATAAGTTGTGTATTATACAGATGTACTGTAATACCCTTTTTAAAAGATTGAAACAGTGAAAGTTACCTTAAACAGAATTGCTTTATAGTTTTGATAAACTGCTGACACAAATCAGATTATGAAAAATGGTCTCTAACCTGTTTGTCTGGAGTTTAATAAAGGAATTTGGTGACATTAAGATCTGTTCTGCTTCCACTTCTGGAGTGACTAGATGAAGTTTTTCAAATACCTGGAAAATAAAAAGCACTTTAGCCTACTGCTGTGCACAGCAAGTCATTTATTTCCATTTATTTCATCTTCAAAACAACCAAAAATACCAAAAAGAAAAAACTATGCTCTTACACATAACATTTTATCTTATATAATATATAAGGTAAAAGCCTGAAAATTAAACATGAATGTTTGAGAATGCAATACACAGCATCTTCTAGAAGTTATTCTGAACAGCATTCATTTCTACAGCTATATTGACACTATCAAGCAGTTCGAATAAAGAAGCAGATTTGTCAAGTGAAGTAGTGTTGGAGACCCCACATTGTCACACATTACTTTAGACTACCCCTAGTATGATCCCATGGGTGGTATGTCCCCAGAGGGGCACTCCTCAAACACATCTTCCAGTTTTTGTTCCATGTTAAGGAATCCAGTTCGCATACTCTGAAATTGCTCTTTAAAGCATGGTAAGTGGGAACTACCAGGAGATTCATTTCAGAAGCTAATTCCTGATTCAAAAAAAAATCTAAAAAATTACATGACATCGTCACACCTGAACTTGGATTTCATCAGACAGTTCTCTTGCCATGTTGTAAAACTGGTTAGCTCCAGGATCAAGGACCTTCACAACAACTTTCAGGCCGGTTCTTCCCTTTGCTCTACCATAAACATCCATTGCGAAGTTATATTTCGCAGGAAGCCGAAAAGAAGCCTTGGACAGGAGAAAGTGGTTAAAAGTTTACTCATGGAAAGAGTTGATATTGATATACAGGAAGGACCACACCCAACACTGATAGTGGCTCTTTGATTTTGAGTAAGTGGAAGCAACAATATCTTCTCAATTGCCATTACGTGGCAGTTTCCTTTTACCAAGATACAGATACAAGTGTGCACATGCACACACACACGCACACACATGCACACACGTGTTACCTCGCTGTGTCTTGTCTTTATGTCCAGAGTATCCCTCTTTGTGACAGACCAGTGGAATGTTAACCCCGGTACTGCGTTGCCAAACGAAAAAGGTGTCTGACTACTGGTGATGCCCATTACATAGACTGGCATCTAGAAATAGAGAAACCACTGTCTTAGGTAATTCGAGGATAACTAAACCTGCACAGAGCAAACAAACTTAAAATTCATTGATCAAGAGATGGTGGTACAAATGAAGAAAATAGTTTGGCTGCTGTATACATTGCAAGGGTATATCATGCAGAAAACTCAAACAATCACCATCTTGTAAAAAAGAACATTTTGATGCTCATTTGCTACATGCTCTACAAAAATAACAAGTACCAATTTTCCATCAGAAAAGAGTAGTTCATTAATTCATTTGTAGCATCAAATCACTTCATCTTAGTTAAGTCATATGCTCATGTTTTCTATATCATGGCCTAGATGCTCTGTCTGATTAACAATTTGCTCTGGACAACAACCTTCTTCCATATCCCCAAATTAAGACAACATAACATATAAATGCAAAACAGGATTTTTTTATTTTTATTTTTTAATCCCCAGACCAATTATTTTACCTGGGACTAATGACCTAAAATCACCATCCATTTTTGGATAAGTAACTAATAGTGGAAATACAAGGCCTGAATACAACTTATTAAAAAACAGTCTGAACAATATCTGTGCTGGATATAGCAGATATACTGTAGATTTTTAACATACAAAGAAGGAAAGCCTCCACTGCAAATAGAATAAAGATGAAAGAACCCTTCTTCAGATTAATTGATTAAATAATACTTCTTCAGCAGAGCCTGGATTTCTGAAAATCAGTCTAGTATACAAGGTAAACTTGTCTTGTTTTGTTTTCTTTAACATGTTCAGCTCTGGTGCTTTGCCACTGAAAACACATTAATTCCTGCATCAGCAGTGGTAACCCTCAGAGCAGGAGGCCACTTGCAGGTGGGGTGGTATTGTCAGATTATCTAATAGGAATGGTCACAACTTGGAGGTCAAAATTTTAAGGCAATAAAAGCTAATCATAAATCAACTGACCTGTGTACCAGTTTTCATTCGTGTAATTGGTGCACGAATTCTAACAGCTGTCAGCTGTACTACTTCAACTTCCACTTTGTCCTAAAAAGGAAGAAGGTCAGACATTGTAAACATTTGTTAAATGTGAACCAGATTTCACTTTCGGGATCTATTCACTATTTTGTCATTATCACTACTATCATGTGGTTTGCGTGTGACTTACCACAGAAAAATACAGACGGACAGAAGTCAGAAGTAGACTGTAAAAGTCTACAAAAGAACTACCTTCTTGGTGAATTTACAGGCACTTAAAAATGCCACCTAAATCAGAACACACACACTCTGTTCAAGGTTACTGACATGACGAATGATGGAGCTGAGAGGTGACAGGCAGCAAGGGACTAGATCATAGGAGTCACTGGGAAAAGGATGAATAACCCCAGAAGGCAACAAAAACAAACAAAAAAACCACAAAAATCAAAAACACAAATACCATACACATCAAGAGAATCAGAAGGAAATGAGAACAGTAAACAGCAAAGGGGATAATCAAGAATAAAAAGATGATATATATGATACTCTGATGTCTTCTCTTCACAATATCCTGATATTCCTGACAGATTTTTATTACTGTATACTGTGGAGGAAATGTCAGATCTGGCCCTCTTTGGGCAGTAGATTTACCTTTCAGGTTCATTCTGCTTCCTGACAAACATCAGGGCAGACTGCTGCTCCTGCTTTACAGGGTGCACACATACATATAAACACATGTATGTATGTGTGTGTATACATTTAAACACACACAATATACACACACGTGCGCACAAATTTTTTTTGAAGTTACTTTGTTTCCTCTTGACCTGTAGTGACATCTTTCAAGCAGCAGAACTTTGTGGTATGCAGCAGCCTTCCTCCCTTGATCTCAAATGAAGAGTCATAAGCTCTGGCCCAGGTCACGTTGTTCTGAGTGTCATGCAAGTCCCAGGGACTTGTGCTCCCTATAGCTCCCACACACTCTGCTAGTAGCAAATTATATGGACACGGACTTTGGTGGAATTCAGGGATTCATTGCTTGAATTCCATAGGTTCGTTTAAGCCACAGCACAAGATGATGATCTTCTCCACAGCCTACGTATAGCTTAAGAGACAACAGATTCCTTAGGCAAGTTACCTTCCAACATATGTTGACACAAGATGCTGCTAAAATGTATGGAGGTGCAGGGAAGGACAACAACCTTCTGCTGCTTTAGAAAGGCTTCTTTAAATGGGCTTTTCTAGATTTACTAATCAAACCAAAAGATATCAAACAGACCATTCATAAAGTATTCTTGGGTTATCAGTAGAGCTTAGCATTAAGGTACAGCAAGATTTAGCACTTAGCTATCTGTTGAAGATAACTCCTCTATCACAGCAAATGCACGAGTTCACGTGCCAGGGAGTAAGAAACACTGCTCTTCTTAAGGAGATGAAAAAAATCAGTAAAGCGCACAAGATAGCAATACTAATGCAAAAAGACTATTCACTCCTTTTGAACCAAATCCATGAGTTAGAGACTGTCAGCCCCAAACAGTATCATAAAACATCACCTGGGACACCACAACAACCTTCCCTGTCTCTGCATCAACAGCCTGCACCACTCCTGTTACTGTCGCATTCCCAATCGCCACTCCTCTGACAAGTCCAGTGCTGTTCACTGATGCAATCTTCTCCTCGCTGATGGAGAAAATTATGTTGGACTGAGGTTGAGGGCCTCCTTCTGAAGTGATCTATAATTAACAGCACACAACACAACTAAATTTATTCATCAGATATTTGTTCTGGTTAATGTCACAGTGTACACCTTTCCCTGCTCAGCACCATAATGTCTTCAGTAAGAAAAAGCTGTCCAAACCTTCCCAGACCACTTCAGAGCTTATTTTGCCTGCGCACTGGTCCATCCATGATGTTGGGCTGGGAAGTATGTTAAGCTAAGCATGAAACTGGACTGTATGCTTTCTATAGTATGACAGTTGATGCTATGTCCAGCCCAGATAGTTTAAGAAAAAAAATTTACCTCATTTTCTCTTCACCACACATGGTATAGTTCTGCTCTGCATTTCAGTTTGTATAACTAGTCCACTATGCTTAACTTCATGCAGGTGACAGATTTATTAATGCTATTCTGGTATTTGACACTGGAAAAGCTTACACTGCCTTGACATAAACAAATACAAAATCTTTGATCCAGCAACACAGTCAAACACAAAGTGGCTCAAGAATAAAACTGTTCTCTTGTTGGGAGGAACATTCAGTGAGAATGCAGCTAAATAAAGTGGAAAATTTACTCCTGAAAAATAAGTTGTACACATTTATTTTAAAACAGAAATTACAAAAGTAAGAAAATGTGTTAGAAAATACCTTACCTGAATCATGGCTCCTATAATTAGGGTCACCTTCCTTGGCAGTAGTCTAAATGGCGGAAAGACCTAAAAATGGAAATATGAATACTTGTGTTCATGCTATTTTAATCAGACAAATTATGTCAAAAAATATTACATACAAAGTGTAAAACTGGGTCTTTATTTGCTTAATTACAGTAAATTGGGCATGCAAAAACTCAACTCATCACTTGCAGTTGAAAAACACTGAAATCTGAAACAGACTAGAATTTGGGTAACTCCTGGACAGAAAAAGTAAACAGATTATTATGGCAAATTATTATAATATAAACTAACTATAATATACTATTCCTGTACTATCATAACAGATTTTGTTTACACATATATTTAATCTGAAATTATTTACTTCAATCTGTTGTGGAGCAGAATTGATTCTTTGTCCTCTTTTGTCTGCAACAGTTGCCATAAGACTAGTCTGCCCTAAGGCCATCCCATGCACTAGAAAAGCAGCAGTATGGTCATCAAGAGCTTCACCAAGTGGCCTGTAGCAAAGAAACACATTAAAATAGAAAAGTTCACTGAAAAAGTTACATGAATAACAAATGCAACAGAATTTGTATACATCGGTTTCATCATAAGAACTACTAAGTGACTTCAGCAAAACTAACGTAACCATCACAATTCAACATGAAACATCATGAAATGGCTCTTTGTAGCCTGTATTTCATCTTGAAATGAAATAGAAATGAGAGTGTTGGCTGGTACATGCCAAAATTCTGCCAGGGAATCCACTAACAGTTTGACAGGTATAGGCAACAGTGGGACAAGCCTTGAGTACATACCTTAACTCTATTTAATGGAGTGGGATAGATCTAGCCAGGCAGTACTGCATGATGTACACACAAATGCATACACACTTCCTCATACACAGCAGAATGTTTTTTAACTGACCATTTCAACACTAAAAATCAACAGTCCAAAAAAATGTTTTTTCCTGTGATTTTAATCATTGTGTTTGGAAAATAAGAAGCTTGAGGATTTAACCTACCTTTTTATAAAATGCAGACAGAATGAGCTAGATAACAAAATATGTCTCCACAAATATTTTTTCACCTGACATTATTTGCAAAGTCACTGCTTCCAAGATGCTGAAGGCCCCATGAAATGTTATAGTATATGAACACAGTCTCATTAATCAGCCAACAAGACTCAGAGGGTTAACTGAAGCAATTTTTCTGACAATTATTTTAAAGACGTATAACAGGTAATTAAAAATGTGAAGCTCTACTTTAGAAACACAACTTTTGAATTAACTGCATTATCAAAAGACCAATCACTGTATACCATTGTGCCTCCAAGCCAGTATCTTTATTTGTTTTCTGCTTATTCTGCCTATAAACACATTTGCAGATTAATAAAAAATGAATGCATGAACTTACACAAGTGAAACAATCTGAGATGCCGCCCTTAGTTTTAGATCCATGACAGTGAAGTATTTAGCCAGAAAAGGTTTCTTAGAGTCATCCAAAACTCTGACATAAGCTTTAACTGTTTTTCCAATCTCCACCTGAAATACAGTTAAATCCAGTCATTTTTCATTTTAACTATTTTGAAAATAACTTTTATTTATTGGCATACATGTTTTATTTTATATTACACTTTTTGTAGAGAATTAGAGATGAAGCCCAAAGGTTAGATTAGCACTGATTTTAAAGAATAATCCCTGCCAGCTATAGTTAGCATCAAGTTAAATAAATGAATTCATTCAGATCGCCTGGCAAGGGCATAATTAAAACATCCAGAAATATCAACACTTATTTTGTATAAGACGCACTGAAGATGGCAAGTAAAGTAAGGTGAATATTTTTTTGTGTTTATTTTTAAAGCATAACATATGGAAAATGACCTTGGGGCAAAACATACTCCTAAAATAATTGCTCTCAAGCACTTCAAACAACAGGAAATGTAAATTAGTGTGTTCATATAAATTATGAATTAACATTGATGTATAAAAACAAAAGTTGAAATTGATGCCACAATGAATATCAAATAGGAGAAGATGAAAGACTTAAAACCTAAAAGGATAAATTTGGGAGGGAGAAGCAGGTACAGGGAGATAAAACTATTTCTCTACGGTCACACAGCTGTAGTAGAGGGCCCTAACCACTACATAGTATCATCCTGTACACATCTTAGCTTTACGTTCACGGTCAGCACAAGGAATCAGGGCAATCCGGACCAGCTTAACAACGCTGGTTCAAAGCTACTAACCTTGTCGACAACTCGGACGTACAGTTCCTGTATATCAGATACATAAATTTCAGCTTTAGCTGGTGCAGGGAAAGCCAAACACAAGTCATGAATCATTACAGTCACTGATCCTGGAAGCAGAGGATGCACCTACAATGCCAAGAGAAAATTCTATTATAGCACTTCTTATTTTCATTTGTCTGTCATTCATAGGATAAAATTTGTTTCCCTTTTAGGGCTGAAGTAGTTGGATGCAGAAGTCTCCAAGCCTTAGTCACAGATAATTCTTCCACTGAAGCAAAATTAAAGCTGTAAAATGCATTTAAACAGTATCATACTATTGAGCTAGTGCAAATGGCCCCTGGGCAGCAACTGAATTAAAGAATCTTAACCTAGAAGCAAGTCTGGCATCCTGTTATCCTCCTTCTGCCATCAGAAGGACAACACACACAACAAGATCAATGAAACTTTTCTTAGAGGACTGGAAAACAAAATGATTAGAAAAAAAAATAAGGATAGAGACTATGCCTGTAAAGCAGTACCATTGCTTCCTATGAGATGCATATTTTACAGTTATTGCTGGTAGAAGATCGTTCCAAGTAGGAGTACAACTGACAAGTCAGGTATTTCTTTGATACTATTTTTCTTTAATTTTATTTTTAAACAAAGAATTATGTTACACTTAACCAGAGTACAGCAAGAATCAAGTGATAAAGAAACAGACCGCTGCTCACAAAGCACAAGTTCTCACAACTAGGCTCCAATCCCAAAGTCCTCTCTCCACACGCATCCTCAAGGTCATGCTTCCACACTTTGCCCACATTACCTCTGCAGTTCTCTTGCAGTTTTGCCCAATCTTGCCACACACCCCAGGGACAATCCTGATGATTCTCTCCACCACAGGTACTTTTCACTTTGGCCAGAGACAGCACAGATGTTTGGTGCCCTACTCTTATGTACTCATATGGCTTATGAAAAAGAATTCTCTGAAACAAGGAGCGATGGACAGCCAGGCCTCCCAATTCAAAGGAAGTTAATATAATTCATAGCATTACTTGGCAGCACTACAGGAGTTACCAATAAGAGCAGTTGGAAGAGCTGTCGTTTTGTTCTTTGAGGGCACCTCTCTTATTTTTGCCTCAAAATAAAAAGAAATATAAAGTCTTAATAAATATCAGCTTTCAGAACAGCAGCCATTCCCAAGGCAGGTTGCTAATACATCCGCTGGGGGCATACATTAACGTGCATCCAAGGGAAGTGGAGAAGGGGATACGGCCAGCAGGAGGGAGGTAGCCAGCCCAGCTAGGGGAAGGAAGATGTATTTGAGCCCAGTTCAGTCTGGGAGACCACGGACAAGAAGCTACCAGAGCAAAGGGCCAGATTACCATCACTTATGAACACTGCTCCTGCCCCAGCTACCTCTTCTATTTTCCTCCCCTATTGAAGGCAGCCAGTGGCTCCCTGGTATACAGGGTATTTCTCTGTTTCCCACTATTTCTTCCCTCATGCTATCACCCACGCCCAGATAAGCTGTTGTGCCAAAAAGAGGGTAGAAGGTATAGAGTTTATTCTTGCATTCCTAGAAAAGTCTGAGAATCACTATTCTAGGTACCTTGAATTCAGTTTCTCAGAACAGCCCACTATCAAACCATCCTGTACCAACTTGGTACACCGGTACCTGCCACGGCATTCTGGCACTTCAGACTGAATTTTGCTATTTGTCTACCATTCTGCTGGCTTATGTAGAAGGAAAAATCTGTACGTAGCAGGATTTGACTCAAGCATAGAACACAGGGCTAACTTTTTTTTTTAATGTGTTAACTTTATTTTATTTTAAGGTGTATTAAAAAGGGAGTTCTCTCTCCTTATCTGGCAGGCGGTTAAAACAAATCTCATTTTGTACTTCACAAAGCCTATCTTGCCAGAACTGTTCCATTAACGAAGTTCACTGCTTTGTTCTGAAATTACCATGTGTACATCAGTTAAAGCATTGCTAAATTCATGAGGGAGATGTGACTGAAAAAACATTGAGAACTGAAACAGTGCACAATGTTGATACGCTGATGTGCTGTTGATGTCATTTCGTTTTTCCACAGCACTGTGCCTAGATGACTTTCTGAAAACATTCCCACCTTACATTACCTACAGCTAAAGACAATCAAAATGCTCTGAAAATACTTTCCATACTCTCAACGATGAAAAAATCCCCCCTTAAAATTTTACAACTAATTTATCTTGTGAAGTACAAATTTATTGTTAATGATAAATTTACGAAGAATACTCTTTCAAATAACTTGCACAATTTTCTTTTCTTATCTAATGAAACCTACAATCCAAATATATAGTTTTATTGTTGCTCACTGAAGAATGTATCTCACATCCTGGGCTGGGATGAAGTCAAGCATAGCTGCATTTTAATTGCATCTTCTAGTAGAAAAGTGTGTTAAAAACTTAATAGGGAGATCAGAGTGCAACTTTTCAATAGATATTTACAAAATCCAGAAGAAATATTGTGATAACAAAATATCCTGTGCTAGTGCTGAAAGTATTTGAAAGGTTCAGAAGTGCTGGCTTACAACAAACATTCCAATAGCACTGTAGAGATAAATTAATCTTTTTGATAACAGTTCTAAATAATTCTGTCATATCATTAGTCATTCTGTGTTTACGAAATCAGGGATGTTTTACTGTGATACTGCAATGGGTAAAGAACAATTTGATACTAACTTTCATCTTGTAAATACAAAGTATACATATGCAGCACTACTGTAGTGAAACAATTTCCTCTACCTGAAATTGCTAGTGTAAAGATTCCTGCCTGAATCTTGTCTATGACGGGCAAACAAATCCCAGATTCATTTACTGCCTCTCTAGCCACGTGTACTGGAAAATGACCAATAAAGATGAAAGTGCAAAATGACAGTTGTGATAGCGGAGCAGCATAGTGACACAGAACATACGAGTTCTCCTTCCAAACACAGCACGGTAATCTTCCATCAAACACCTAAGCACCACTTCTTTCAATGAAACCAGGATATTGAATTCTATAAATCAAAAGGTGTTTGCAGTCTGTTACCTGTTTCCCCAGTTAGTGTTGCCCTAGCCCATCAATCATCTTACATCTCTATTATAGTATCGTTTGCAGAACTATCAGATACAGGAAAAAAATCTAAAGTTAATGCCAGGTAATTATCAAACATACAGATCTCATCCCAGTATATGTACCTATTGGGAGGAAACCCCCAGCATCTATGAATTTGTCTGTTAATTAAAATAAATCAAAGTGTACACAAGCTTGATTTATAGATTCTAATCTCACTTCCATACAGACATATCTTGATTTCTTTCAGTTTTCACTATCATTATGCAGTATTTGAGATCAAACTCATATTAAGATGAATTTTTTGAGTATGTGTCAGTTTGGATTCTCTCAGATTTCTCGCTATTATCCTCGTGTAAGGCGTTAAGACAGAAAAGGCAGTTAATGATTTCTTGGAAACTGCCAGACACGCATGCTATCTGTCCTACAAATCAAATTCATTTCACCAGAGCAGCAGATGTGACAAGAGACAAATATTATACTTCATACACATATGTAGTTTAACTAGAACTCTTGATAAGGAACTCAAATAATACACATTTTTTATTATGACTGAATATATATGTAGTTTTAAAGCTGCAATAGTACTGATGCATAAACTTTATTTTATGTACTTATAGAACAGCAAGAGTAGCTGGACAGATAACTTTGAAAGATTATGTAGTGCCAGTGTGCTAAAACACAGCAAGTCTATCATGTAGCTAGTTTTATTGCTGTGATAAAAGCTAATCATGAGAGCATATTTTAGTTCATTTCTAGAGCAGAAGGAAGGCTTGGGTAAGAATACACAATTGCACCATTGTAGTATTTTACTGTAGTTAATTATATTTTTTCCTTAAGAAAAACTGGAGACATTAAAAATCAAACCCCCAAAATGCACACTTTCCTTAAGTGCAAGAGATTTCTTACATCTCTACTAAAAGAATAATAAAAATAAAATAGTGTAAATATGGAAGCAATATATTACTGCAAGTGTCAGATAGACTTTGTTAGCTTTCTAGAAGATGTGTAATCCTGTTCAGTGCCTGTAACCACTTTATTATGGGTTAGAGGCCGCACACTCTGAAAGCATGAGACTGAATTTAGAACAAAGTTATCCCTTCCAGTACTTGGAACACACACACACACAAATCACATTCAGATCGCCAAGCAGACATAAAATAATGTTACTTCACTCACCAAAGCAACACCTTGAGTTTCCTCATGACTCACTCTGACAATGTTTGCAACACTGGTATTAATGAAAAAATATCCAGAACCTTCTTTGATGAACAGTTCTGCCTGCAAAAACAGAAAAGCACCCCAAATTAGATTGCAGCTTTCTAGTACTTTGCTAAAACTGACATCCTTATGCGTGTCATAATTCTTGATGCTTTCCTCCCTCAATCAGATAAGCAGCAGAATAGTTCATTACCTGTATGTCAGGGTGATTGTAAATGGAGACATCAGTAGGGCTGACTTTTACATCTTCCACTAGTATCAGTTCAATAGTGGCAGACACTGGTAGAAGAGGTTCATACTGAAAGAAACAATTCCATTTAGCAGGTGTTACAGCAAATGCTAAATGTTAGAAAACGGTGCAAGTCTCTCATATATGCAGGGAAGGATGCTTAAAGCAGATGAAGAGCCAGATTTGGAAAAGTTTCCATTAATAGAACGTCTGCAAGATCAAGTAATTGGTTCATCTGCTAGCATTCTTCTACATGTAAGGTCATACACAGGACATGCTGTCATATTCTGCATCTTTGTTGAAGCCAAAGAACAAAGGCCTATGCATTCAAGACTTAGCAGGATCAATTAACCACGTCTGACATACACTGATAGGATATTAACTCGGAGACATGTTTTAAGTTTGTATCAAGTAGAGAGACAGAATATTTTCTTCTATTTCAAGATCTTTTTAGGATTCTTCCTAGCAGTCCACCAAAAAAATTCTTCCTGAAATATAAGTACATAAACACTGGACCAGATGCAATTCTAATCATCCATTCATAACAACATTAGCTTAAAAAGGGAAAATGCTTTTTAGAGGAAGTTAGTATTATGTACCCATTTCACCTAATTAGTAGAATGATTTCCTTGATGTAGAAAGGATGTCATCTTTCCCTAATGACATAATGACTGTTTCACTTAAACAGGGAACAGTGATCAAGACATCTTAATATACCATCTATTAGATTTTTATTTATCTGTAAGAAAAAACTAAGTACGGACAGTTTTGAAAGCAGAATATAGCAGACTGCTTCTAATGCATTTGAAAAAAAGCAAATAATCTAATTTACACGAACACCACATGAGCCCGTGTAACTGTAGCAGAATTGATGTCTACAACTACTCTTCATCCAGAAAACAAGATTCCTCCCAAACACAAAGACTGTAACATAAGAGAACTCCAGTACCATTTTGCATGTATATATCCCGCACTGAAATACAACAAACTTCTCTGAAATTGACAGAAAGCTTAGAGAATTCACTCTTCTAGTTATGTCTAGATGTGAGAAAGAATACTGAATATTGTATCGAATATTGAATATTGCAGAGCACAGCAAATTACAAAATGACTGAAGAACACCAAGTACCCTTATTACAACTCAATTTTCTTAAGAGAAAAAGATACAGAACCAAGTATCTTAGGTGGCAAAGTACCATCTCTTTCATCTAGTAACTGTAAATTATAGTAAAATTCTTCAAATTCTGCCAAACCTTGGACTTACTGATGGAAATCTGGGCCACAGGATACTTCACATTATTAATGCCCATCTGTTAACCACTTTTGATTAAAAACACTGTAATCTCCCGTATTTTACTCCGTCTCAACTCTATATTCATGGTACATGATTCAGAACCACATACAGTCAAGACCTACTTAAATCTTGCTTAACAAAATTGAAACAATTTCAATTTAGAGAAGCAGGGTATTTTAAGAGTTACTTACTATAAATGTCAGGTTGTTCCACATGCTGAAATTTGCCCTTATATTCACAGTTAAAATAAACCACCACCACCACAAACAGAAAAACAATATCTATTTATATCTGCCTTCTTTGCTCATCATCGCTACTTTTTGCTGCTGTTTTTCCATGTGTTAAATGTCTGCAGATTTAAGTATTTTAAGGAATGGCTAGTGACTTCTAAAACTACAACCTAGGCTTATAGCTGGCATTGTATAAACAAGTAACCTCTCCCTTCTGTATGACTCCTGTATGACCTGACTCTCTTCTGAATGGGAAATAGAAGAACAAGAGCATTAGCCAGAGCACAGATTTTACACACGGTTCATATGACGATATCAGCCAGCTTTTGCTTTGCTCATGCATAACCTCTCTACCCTGTTTTGCAGTGGAAATAGTACACTTGCTTTCCCCAGTATCAACTGCATTAAGCACATGGTTGCTTTAGTGAAGGACAAGCAGCAGAGCTTCATCAATTCATTAAAGAAGTCCAAACTGAAACAAAACTAAATGAAACAATTCTTTGTAACCTGCTTGCCCAAATGACACAAAGGAGGGGAAAAAAAAAAAAGGAAAAAGAATTGGACATATTTGATATGTATAGCAGAAAATAATGGAGGAAAAGAAACAAGAAAGGCCATAAACATTACAAAAATCTAGTGGTATGAATCTGTCTTCAGAATCAGTTATGGAGTTGCCTTATTTTTAGATTACTATACACTGAGGAAATGCATACATAGAAACACTACACATTAAGCGTAACAGGGAAATAGTGACAAAAAAAAAAAAAAACAGGTCTGAGTACCGGTATTTTTACTTTAGCTGCTTTGAGATGAGACTGTTGGTATCCTGTTGCAGTTGCAGAAATAGCAGTTGTTCCAGACTTGTGATGAACTAGAATAGTTTGTAAGCCTGGAACCAAACAAAAAGTGAAATAAATCTGATTATGGGGGAGAAAATGATGAAGCATAGACTGTTCATCTCTTCCATTGTCATTCTAAGATAACAATGACTTTCCTCACTAAAGACAGGTGTTTTCTTGTTTGTTTTTGTTTAATAATGCGGACTTAAAATGCATGTTTAGGACAAGCTGAAATGCAACTCCAGATCACATTCATTTCTTAATCAAGATCAGACACTACCATATAGATTTAATCCTGGCCTCTTCAAATAATGAAATGCTCATTTAAACTGATTTGTACCGTGCATTTTCTTTTGACCGCTTCCATCTTCCTTCAGAGTCAGTTCCATTGGCATATTAGGTTCAATATTAGCTAAAGACATTTTTGTTGATTCCCAGATAACACTTAGGGAACTGAAGTTATCAAATTTACTGCCCTGTTGGTCATAAGCAGACAAATCCAATACCGGATTGCGGTAATTTGAAACCGGAACCTGAAAAAGAATGAATATTTTGAACTGAAAAGATGCAAGAGAATTTTTAATCACTAAAAGAAAAAAAATGTATTTTGAATTCCATGACCTTCATTGTATCATTCATTACATGAGTCATGTTCATTAAAATGAGTCATCAATGCAAAGTCATTAAGTTGTACTTTAACTGCAAGGGATTTTTGTTGTTTTGTTTGTTTTAAACCAGTGAATTACTCTAAACAAAACAAAACCAACCAAACCACACCACTCACGTATACAGTCTTTGGAATTCAAAGAAATGAAAAATGCTATTAGTCAGAAGATACAGCGCATAATTCCAGCGTTCATCTTGTGAAATATGCTGGCAATAGCAACGTACTGATGTAGTCCAATTCTTGACACATACAAAGCTAGAAAAACAGGTGAACTCTAAAATGACTTATAATATGAAAAAATCTCCTTCCTATCTTGTTATTACATAAAAGAACAAAAAGATTCATCAACTCTATATGTATTGCGGTTTTATGAAACTAGGATGACTTGCCAATACGCTTAGCAATATGAACATGATGAAACAGTTTACTCGGCAGACAATGTATGACAGTATACATTTGGGTACAGAACAAAATTTATGCTTGACAATCTATACATGTGTTGTCCATATACTGTGACCCAGATTTGCAAAGCTAAATAATACACCTGATGTCACCGAACAACACATACTGCACATGCAAATATACACCTGTAATAATACATGCATGATAAAATGTCTCTATATACTCAACGGAATATTTAGAGTGAAATGGTACAGGGAAAAAGACTTTCCTTAGAAGCAGCTGCTGGAAACATATATACATATGTATATACATATATACCCCACCCCTTGCTGCTGTTCTTGTAAAAGTACAACTTGTTTTCCCTTCTCTTCTCCCCTCCTGCTTAGCTCACGTTTTCAGACAGGTCAGAAAGGCTTTGTCACAGTGATTCTTTTCTGAGAAGCCACAATATGTATGCTTTTGCATATACTCCTGTTTTCTGATAAGGTCTCTCTATAAATGTATTCAAACGACCACTGCAGGAAACTCGCATTCAGACTGTTCTCTGCAAAAGCAGACAATGATACAAGTGCCGCCCACAACACTGTAGTTACTGCTACCCATAAAATCTTCACATCATCTATTTTGTTTCTTACATGGCAGTCCAAATACGATTTTTATAAGAACACATTCTTTTTCTGTTACTTTTCTCAGACTTACCACTTGCTTGTTTTGTTGCAGCAAAGGGCAGGAGAGATCAAGCTGAGGACTCCCATACACAGGAGTCAAAGTGAGTCGTGAAGGGACAGCACAGATAAGCTTCACAACAGCAGGCTCAACTGCTGGAAAAGGGTTGGTCATTGTCGGGTTGTTTCCAACTGTTAAGGCAATAACCTATAAAATTATGAAGACAGGCAAGTGAGGAGAGAAAAAAAAAGGACTACTCAGTTCAGGCTCAATTATACTCTGATGTCAGAAAAAAACAAGCAAAATATATTTCTTGTGGATTTACAGCATCAGTGAAGACACAAGATTTAAAAGGATACACATTTCAATAAAAGTTCTATACCATTATCAAAGTACTATTCCTGGGAGCTTTTTCTAGGTATTCATGTTTACTACCATCTAACTTGATACAAACAAATCTTTCATGACTTCAAAAGCTAACAGGCTGTGTTTTTTCTTGTCAGAGTGAGAACAGAACAGCTCAAAGATAATATTTATAGCCAGTTGAATATGTTTAAAACATCTTAAGTTTTATTTTACATGCCCTCTTTAGCCCTTAAGAAAACAAGTCGGATGTAAACACAGAGAAGGCTATCCCAGCAGGCTGAGGCAGCTCTGGTTATCTGCCTTATCCACTCAAGTGCTAATGCTAGCCAAAGCCACGCAGATGTGATCTGTTCTGGACAACACCAAGGACAGACAGCCAATGCATCCACGGTCACAGGCAACAAAAACATGTTCGGTCCTTTCTGAATCTGCACTTACAGAAATAGCTACACTTTGTACAGTGTCTGCTGAGGAAACCAGTTAAACAATTTGGCAGCCACACTGAAATGCTTAAGCCTTGCAAAATTACAGGAGAAAAAAATGAAATCAAAGCTAAATGCTTTATAAACTGGCCAAGGTAAGTAAAGCAGTACAAATCACTTCTGCATGTTGGAGAAAACAAGACCAGGTGGAACACGACTACAGCCATTCACATGACTGTTATTTGTTTGAATAAACAAAATTACACTGGCAGGTAACATGGTTCAGAGGAACAGGTCAGACTGAATAGTGAGCCTACTGCAGTAACCTTCTGCTATGTTCCTATTTATGCAAACTGAAGTAAGCTGCAGTTATTAGGATCTATCTGTTCTAATGCACTCTACAACATAAGGTTACTGCGGCTTGGCTATATACTGCAATAAACCCATCATAAACCACTTTATAACATAACTTTATGAAATACTCTCTAAAACCTGTACCAGCATTACACTGAACAAAATGCATAAACAATGTACTTACGTGAGTTCTTTACTGGCTTGTTATAAAAACTACTCATTATTTAAAAGGTATATAGTATCATAAATCTGTCTGAAGCCTGTTCTCAATTGCCTTAGCTCAGCGTTTGATGGAGGACAATACAAACACTTTCTGGCACTTACTTGCTCTCCCAGGCTTTTGCAAGATACTCTAACCCAATGCTGGATGTTATTTCGAGATGTAGGAGGTCCAAATAGAGACAGACCAATACTTTCTGCATCCTCAGCAGTGATGTTCCTGAAGAACTTTGAAGGCTCTTGTACCCATGGTCTAGGTCCTCCCTCAAATAACATATCTTTAGAGGAACCCAAAGTCACTAAAGCAACAGATGGAGGATCAACAGTCTGGAATGAATGACAGTTAGGGATTAATGGTTCTATTCACAAATACTTTGACTGTTCTTTGCAACAGAAACTTCTTTCCTAGTGGAAGAGCTATATTTATTTGTTATTTTGATTAGGCTATGATTTTTCCATACAATGGTTTGTAAGCCTGATTATTTAAGAACAGAGTTGTACCAAAACAATTAGCATCACCTACAAGAATTCTATCCAGTCAGATTCTGTTCAGTGGAGTTCAAGGATGCAGAGAAAAGTTAACTACATTCTAATTGCATGTCTTTCATGAAGAGATGCAAGAGAAAGACCCTGAATATACTATTCTGAGCACAGAGAGGTAATACATTATACATTTTTTGAAATAGACAGTACTTTAAGGAATGAAATAATGTCAAGCCTTACTCTTCACAAATCCTTTCACTTGACAGTGCTCTCTCCAGCACAGTTCTGTGCACATAATTGTTTTTCTACACAAGTTTTACTTCAAACCTCTACAATAAATTTCAGATTGATGTGCATCACTGGGATAGCCTGTGCTGTTTATCACCAAAGAAATTAACCTGATGTGTTAATACACAATAACCATTTGTAGCATGTGTTCCACAACCCCATTTTATTTAAGAGTTTAGTAAGAAACAAATAACAGCTAACAAAGTTTAATTCTTCCCACAGGTGCCTGTAGGTAGGAAGAGAGAGGAGTCACAGGAAGATTTGGCATAAAGGTTCTTCTTTCCTCCCAGTTACTCCCTGTTTATATTTGTAATATAAAGGTAGAAGCCCAATGGAAAACTAAAAGATTTAGTCTTGAGTGTCTGCCTGCCCTTTGACTCGTGTTTATCTTTCCCAACTATTCATGCTATAAATTCTTTTATGATAGATATCTGACAGAAAAATGCATGCGTCCTTTATTTCTGGGCATCATAAATATTTCATTCTACAGAAAGGATGGAAAAGAATGTGGAAATCACTGTCCTACACTTTAAAGAAAAAAATTCTTCACTGTGTGAAGCTTATCTAAGCACAGATTTTAAAATTATCTATATTCTTTAAACATGGAATACCTAAGCAAAGATTTTTTTTAAAGTGCACTTAATCTACCCTCCCTGTGAATGTATTTTGGCTCTGTTAAGTACCCTAGAACCATTTTACTTTATAGATGAAAAATAGTGTTATAATGCCCCAAGGGGCTTGCTAGTAAATGTGAATGATGGCATACATGCGAATAATTCCTAATTAAAGGGACTATGTCTCTCTCACATTGGCTTCCAATAATAGAAAAGCTTACACACTGCTCAGGATGTCTCAGCATCTTCAAAGAATTATACTCTGCAATTTAAGATCTTAACAGAAAACCATCTTTAAAAAGTAAAATCATCGTTACAGTCACATCTGAATGATTTGCACAAACTTTTGTTCCAGATTTTGGAAAAAAAGCTATGGTCAAATGTATTAGACTTCAGTTCTACAGATTCAGTACTTGACCTCTGAAGATGCAAGTAACATGAGCAGACTGTTTTATATTTCCAAATACTGACCCCATCCTCAGGTTCTTTCTTTCCTGTTTTCTTTAATAAACTGTCCAACTGTGTTTCTCCCATTTGTGGGGAAAAAGCATTCCTTTCCACTCTCATATACGCATATCAGCTTTGCCTTCTTGCAAAAATCAGTTTATATACTATGACAGCAAAACTCATAAGCTAGGTTTACTTTTATTTACCATTATGTACACAGAATTGTAACTGCACCCTTATTACCTTCTTAAACCAGTTGTTAATTAGTTAAAATGAATGGTCAAGAAGTGAAAGATTTGAGTCTCACATCATTTTCAACCCATTTAGAGTATGCCGAAAAGTTATTTTTACTAATTGAAGTATGCTGATCCAAAAAAAAAAAAAAGAAAAAAAGACATACCCAATTTCTGAAGGATTCAGTTTCATGAATGAATTGTCTTCAAAGTTGTTTTTTGCATTCTACAAACTTGTATTTTGTTATTTAACAACTTAATTTCTCCATTTAATTTACCTAGCAGTATTGCTCCCTATCCCTGAATTTCTTATTACTCTTCCAATGACCAGATGAACATTAAAATAAAATAAATTAAAAAAAAAAAAGTGGCTAAGAGCAATTTAGAATTTGTAGAAGTCAGGTTACTGCAAACTAACCAGAAAGAGGAACTCAGTGCTACAGACAAAGCTTGCTATCCTCCACCCTCAAAATATCCACTCCTCCGCAGTTCACTCAGATGAGGGTTACTCCTATTAACTGTCCTGCATATTTCTTCAGATGACAGCAATTGTGACTTCTGCCAAAAATCTGAAAAATGGGCAAGGACATCAGATTCACTTTCCACTTCAGAAGTTGCAACAATCTGTTAGTTCACCACTGAACAACCCAGTCCTCTGGGTTGCAGGTGCAATATCTACGTAGGCAAGCTCTACAATACACACACACACACACACATACATATATATATATATTCTCCATAGACAGAGGATTAAAACACAATGACCCAAAACAAACCATAAGATTTTTCCTGTGAATCAACCATCCAACCTTTTTTTTTTTTAAACATACTAGTTATATAACATCAAATTGTAATTTGTCACTTAAAGGCATTTTACGCTATGGATGGCCTTATAAACAAATAAAACAGACTTACTTTTAATGGTAGATAGGCAGCAATGGTGATGCTAGCACTGAGGTGAACATGACCGTGGGTGTAACTAACAACAAGTGTTGTGTATCCTTGAGTTTCAGCTTTCACTTTGACTCCACTACAGAAATCAGCAGTTGGCTTAAGCCTTCCTATTGAATAAATTACAAACATATAAATACATATTTGGAGAGAAATGCCTAGGCACTTTAATGCTAGCTCTACACGGCTTTTCTCAGCAGAAGCATTTCTACCAGAAGTAACTAGAGAGATGTTCTCCATCTGAACAAGTAAAACGTTCACTAGTGTCTTTCATCTCAAACCCAACGCTTACTGAAGTATTCATGTCTCTCAAACTTCTTTATTTTCACACTGTTCAAAGCAGGCCATGAGTCTTTTTTCTGATACAAACTAATGTGATTTTCTTTCTCTTACTAGAATATTTTGATATCGCTGTTTTAAGATGAAACTGGATTGGATCTAAGCACAAATAAGTTGCATGGTTCAGACGAGCTTTCCTGCACAGAACTTGATGTATTACCTACAATTCAAGTTTTCTATAGCTGAAGTTAAGGTATTTTCATGCAACTTCTCTGCTTACTCAGAACATTTTGGAGTTTGGGGGTCTCCCCCCACACCTTTTTGGAAAAACAACAACAACAAAGTGAAACAGTACAATAGAAAATCATGCACTGACATTTAAAATAGCTGCCTCTCCAGCAAATAGATGGTACAATGTAGACTGGTTTTACTGGCTTGGTAGCATAGGAAAGAGCTTCCATACAAGAGGTACTTGGAAAAAATTAGTAGTACATCTGAGTAACATACTAAATTCAGCAGACTCAGGAACAAACATGTTGCTCAATGCCGACTTAGCCCAGCAATACTAACAGCAGTCTTTGAAAATAACATGCATATTCCATGCTCTTATTACACTTCTTAAAGCAACAAGCTTAAGTATGATAGAGCTTTGGCAAAATTTAATCAGCTGATCATCTTAGTTTCTTGCAAGCAAACAACAGTGTCTTATAGAACACAAAGCACTCCTGAACAAATAGGACAAAGCAGTTTTTAATCTTAATGTTGTTGCAAATCCTCTAGTGCTGCCTCAAATACCTTCAGCTTTATTACAGAAGCATATTAAAAATACTATAGAGAGACATAACAGACTGCACTTTCTCCAACAAATTAGTTGCCAAAATGCTTTTGGAGTCCCCCAAAACATCAAAAATATCAAAGAAGTTCTGCATACAAAAAAGTAAATACGTTCTCAACACGTATCTATTATGATCCCCACCTCTTAAGTTAAAAGCACATCTCTAGGAATACTGCACACAGAAGCTGAAACACTTAAAGAAGATACGTGATTTAGTAACATCTTAATTTAACTTCCAAAACAGGTAAGGGTTGGGTTAAATCACCTTGAAGTGGCATGAACACACCACGGTTTTCTACTTCCACAGCTAGATCGAAGTGCGAGCAGTCGCTCAGTGGGACTATCTCGCCTGCTTCAACATTGGTTAGGCCATTAATTCTCAGCGGCAGCTCCAATACTTGGCCAACACGTGCTTCAACTTGACATGGTGTGAACTCCATCCCGCTAGGTTCAGTTACATACACCTGAAGGAGGAAAGAAACATAAGACAGAATTCCTTGAAAATCTGCAAAAAGTTACCAGATGAAACAGAAGACTTCACTATGCTCTCCTTGTTTTAATTAGCCCTCTTGCAGACATGTCCCAGCTACTGAATGGTATTTGATGGCTGAAATTTTTTGAAATTTGATGGCTGAAAGTAATTTATCTCAGTTTCAAGCTTGCTTTTGCATTTACCTACCACAGGAAGGTATCAGAAAAGACCATGGAAAGCTCGCTACTATTTTAGTACTCTTCTTCGTTAAGAGTTCAAGTTCTCATTAGCTCAGTGATCCTTCTACTGATACTTACATAATTTTCACTTCTGCTGCATCAATCATAAAGTGAGGATTAATGTGCGTGATATCTCCAGGAGGTACCATCACCAACTGGTTCAACTTTAGTATCCAAGCTTGACTTCCACGGCGCAAATATTTGAGCTAGACCTGACATAGTCAGCAAGGCTCCCCAGCCTCTTGCAGCAGCAGGTCTATAGAAGTTATGGGAACTAATGGCCCATTCTCCCAAGAGCTTATTTGATTGTTTTTTTCTTTTGGGGGCATTTCTGTTGACAAAACATTTCTAAAGGTGTCCAGGGCTCAGAGGTCCCCCCAGTAATGTCAGAAATCTAAAATAAATAACCAGATTTCTAATGCCTAATCTTACAGCCTTCTGCTTCCACAAGTAATGCTTAAGTGAGAGATACCTTTGAAATCAAAAGGATTACTTCCTAAAAGAAGACTGGCAGAAACTGATCTTGTATGCTCTTGTATCTAACACACTGATGAACAAGCCTTAGCTATATTGTTTATTATTCTAATTTGCTACTTTTTCCCATTAATGGGAAAGAATCCACCACAGATTGACTGCATATTTCATAACAATCACTATGATCAAAGCTTTTCATTTGCAATATCTTAGCTTCTTAACCAGCTGCAAACAGCTTGAAAAATAGAATATTGAACCATATGGTAGAGTTAAAATTGTAACCCTTGTGGAACATAGCTGACTATTCCTAAAACTTGCTTGCTGAGGTCAGTAAATAGAATGCTTCAGAGTTATTCTATGCAATTCCTAGCACAAGAACAAAGGCATTCAAAAATAACCCAATTTGGATTGTGCAATACACTGGTCTGAAAGCTCATATAGAGAGAAGTATTTTTTTTCCTGTTTTCAGGCTTTGACTTATGCTTGCGGATAAGAAGTTTTAACTGAAAGCCCTCATTCCTGCACCTCCTGCTGGTAACTGTCACTGTTAAAAATGGCATTGCTGAAACCTGCGTTATGCAGGGAGCAACTTCAGAGCAAGTTCATAAACTAAATTCTACACAAATTTTAATGACCAGAATAGAATTTATAGAATAGAATTTATAGAATCATTATTCTAAGATGATATTATAATATTATTCTATAGAGTCATTATTTTAAGCATTTTTAGTACCTATCTCAAATCCATCTTGTAGAATTGACATAGTCAATTTGAGCACAAAAAAAGACAATCTGATTTGCCCCTAAAACAAAAACAAACACAAAACAAATACACAACAGCATCAGCAGCAGTAGATGCAGTCGTTCCAAGAGAAACTTGGTTAGAAATATCTTTCCCTAAACACAGGTACAAAATAAAAATAAAAATAAAAAAAAAAGGTATGCGCCTACATAGCACTCTCTTTATTATGGGACAGACTCGGCAGTCTTAACCAAAACATTTTTTTAACCGTTTTGTCAAAAGGAACTCTGGTAAAACAAATGTGCAATATAACAATTACAGCAGTGCTGCACGCGGCGATACTTTAAAATTATGTGGTATTTTGTATAGCTAATACATGTATATTTGATGCAATCAGCTTGTTCCCCACCAGTTGCTACGTTACATGCACGTATACTGGAAGGAAGGTGCACTGCCCCAGGGCTTGCAAGACCTGATTCCTAAATTGACTGCTGTGCTCCCTCAGAAACGAAGACTATCACCTTTTTAAAGACTTGGCCAGATGAAGTTTGTTTGCCAGCCTCAATAGCATCTGCACGGCATAAACAAACTTATTTCATTTATGACCATGCAGAGGTCAGACAAACTGTCTCTAGGTCCCAGATTAGACAGGAGCAAAATTAATCTTCTCAGTCAGATTTCTATTCCAGTGCTTAGGTCTTTGCAAAAGGCATAGATTAAAATGCCTGAATTTGTGAAGGTAGCATAATGCTACTTCACAGTAATAATTACAAAATATGGTAATACTTTCAGTTTTTATTCTACCATGTCAAGGGTCTGGCAGCTCTGAACAGCTTGACAGGGAATAAGCATTGACACAGTTTCATTAATGAAAATGATTTGTATCTAAAAGACACAATGAAATATTTCCCAATCAATAACATGTTAAAGTATTTAAGATTGTAGTTTTACAGTAAGCAGTAACCAGAGCAGCTTCTTCACCTATCCTTGCACACACTGTCCTGTGGGTAGATGACATATACTGTTTCAGTATTTTCTTTATTCTACATCACACACTGACCACCATGACAAAATGCTAAGTATAGGGTATGATATACACAGAGATGGCACACACCCTCTCAGAAGGTGTATTTTTCATTCTTATTCTCCTAAAAGATTATTTTTTCTTGGTCAGTTTTAGTATCTAGATCATTATGTGCGCTGTATAGCATCCCAGTCACTTCTCCAGGCAGGAATTTCCTTGCACATCTCATGATACCTGTCATCATTTTATATCAAGGGAAAACGTCCACCTCTTACACTGCAAAATGTATTTAGTTTGGCTTGTCTACTCAGATAGCTAGACCAGCAGTGAACAACTGTTTCCTTCTTGTGCTCAGGACTTTCAACAAGAAAAAAAAGACTTGCCAAGGAAATCAGGAGGGAGGCAAAAAAAGGGACTACAATTAATACAGAAGAGACAGCTTGATTTTGCAGAACCATAAACTCTGAAACCAATCACTTAACCTGCCCCAGGGCAGGCAAGGAAATCTCTTGGGAAAATTTTGGAGCGGGGAAGGCCTACGGGATTTCTCAACTTCTGCACTGTTTTCCAAAAGCTGTATTCAAGAGCAGCCAAGGAAAATCAAGTTTTACCTTCATTTCTCCATAATGCAATGGATTCTGAACATCAATTGCCTGAATAATACTGATGCCAATATCACTTCCAGTTGTCATTACTCCTTTGACTGTCACCGTAGCAACTGCCTGGTTAGAATAGGACCAGCTGAAATTTCCACTTCCACCATGAGCCTAGAATACAGAGAGAAAATTAGCCATCAAGACTTGGAAGATCTTGCATGAGAAGCCAGGAACACACTGAAGAACGATGCTATTATTGAGGAAGTAAGTAAAACAACACCTCAGAACTTTCAAATGAGCAAGATCAAGTGCAAGATGAGAAGATTACCACTCTTCATTTGTTTTAATTTCTGGTTTCTTCAAGCCCATATCCTATGTACTCACCAGTGCTGCTAAGCCAAATGTATCTCCCAGCTGCTGAAATCTGATGCTCACAGCTCCCAGTAATTGACAGTGCTTAGACTCGGCACATCATTTCACAAGTTGGCACGCCAGAGGCCTGGCACGTGGGATTACTGTACTTCTGAAAACCCCCACTATTTTTCTGTTACTGACAGCCAAAGTGCCAATCCAATGATTTTTGGATCTCAGAGCTGCTAACCCAATACTCTGTACTGACTAGCTTCTGCCAATAGGAATTGTTAAGTTATCTAAAGGGAAGAGGAAAGAAGCAGGTGCAGGCAGAGAGGGAATGGGACAACAGTAGAAAAAAAAAAAAAGAAAAAAGAAACCCCCACATTTCTTCCTAGCATTACCTCTTTGATTTTATGCTGAAAATAAGCACATCTGCTTGCAGCCATTCAACAAACATGCTGATCCAGCAAACAATCAGTTAAGGAATGAGCGATAGGTATGTACAGAAACTGCCCATGCTTGCTGCGAGCACTGCGAGGGTCTGCAAGATGTACAGGCTACACTCCCACAACAGCTTCAAGGGAGGAGTCAGTAACTGCCAAACTTATAAGCTCAGGTTTATCATACAGATTCCCATTAAAACAAAAAACAACAACAAAAAAAAAACACCACCACCACCACCACAACAACAACAACAAAAAAAAAACAAACCACCAACCAACCAAAAACCCAACAAATAACAAAACCCTTTTCCTCAAGCTCCCAGCTCTTGAAGGGTTGTTTCAAGTTTGGAAGAGCTTAAGGAAAGGGAATTAGGAACTGTGCATGAAAACACTTGAGCACAGGATCTTGGGAATAGTGCACTGAGGTGAGAGTCTCAGCTCAGGAAGCAGAAGCTTCTTCTCTCTAGTTAGAATATACACTAGATACCGGAAGACAAGCTATTTGCTTTACAAAGCCTATGGAAGGCTTGGCAACATAGGAGCAAAGACAGCATAAGAAATGTAAGAAAGTCCCTTTAGAAGGGAATACTGTAAATGAAGCTTTCCTGTAACTTTTTATTAAAAGTATGAGATATGCCACAAGTGAGGGATACTGACTGCAAAGGTTGATTGGGTGCTGCTCATTCATCTTGTTGCACCTTTTTTGCAGTCACTTCATTCTCCAATTCATACTTCCATCCCTTTACAGTAAGTGGCAGTCTCTAATTATTACTATGGAGTTTTGTAGCTACGATGTTTTCTGTAATTCCAAACTACTCTTTGTGTGTGTGTGTGTGTGTGTGTGTGTACGTACACGCATGTGTTTGTGAGGGAAATCAGAAGAAGGTGAAAGATAAGAGGTAAAAGGCTGTTTATTCATTACACATTAATTACTGCAAATAGAATCCAACAAAATTGCTCCAAATAAAGTTTTGAATATCACTGTGCTTGAATTATCCAAAGTCAATTCTATGTAAGTAGTTAAAGTAGTTACAGGCCTCACTGCATCTGCTTGAGCAATGCTTTCTGCATTTAGATACATCTTTGGCATACCTGTATGGTGTACTGGTAGACTCCTGCTTTTGGCTGCCAAGGAAATGTCAAAATGCTGGGTGAAAGAACTATTGGAACATAAATTTCAACATCTTGCTGGTTTCGCACTGGAACCACAAATGTGTGAACACCTCCATCCTACAAAAAGCAACAGTAAGGTGTTATAAATGACATCATAGTACTTCCTAGGAATAACGTTTAGTCATATATAGACAAGTTGTTGAAAACATCTCATATAGAAAGGAAAGCAATTATTAAGCGTCCCTTATGAACAGCATTATTTGTGAGCAAATAGTAAGCTCATTGCAGTGATGTGTGCTATTGTATTAAATGAGTAATATTACTATGGAGATAGATACAAGTGTCCATGCTCATTTAAAGGCAAACAGCAGCAGGAAATACACTCTTTCACTACTACTACTTTCTGAGGAATCATCTGGAGAACTAATTTGGTAACTCCGCAATTGCATTTACTCCTTGCTCATTCCACTCTGCAGTGGGTGAAAATGGATCTCAGCCTAAAAGACCCATGTCTCAGCCCATCCTGATATATTGGCCTTTATAACTTCGCTGTAACTGTAATGCCGTATTACTCCTGCCCAACATACTGTTTCTTGCTGAAGTTATGAAAGAAAACTAACAGCTCTCACCAGACCTCATTTCATTCAAGAGTACCTCTCTGACACAGAGAATGAGCAGGGCTTATCATACACAAGGACCTATCAAATCCTACTCAAAGAATAACTAAAAAGATTTCAGAGCAAATGGGTTCAAGTGTTGAATCTTTCCAAGTTTCAAGCAAAAGCAAATCACTTTCACACCACGTGTCCTAGTTAGCCATACGTTCAGCAGCCTGCGCAACTAGCAGAAAGTTAATGAATATTAATTTGAAGAAATTTTTAGGCTGATACGTTTGGCAGATTTTCATTCCAGCATTTATCACTTACCAAATGACAGAAAACTTTCCAAATGTAACTGAATGCAGAACAAGGCCAGGGTATGACACTGATGATCCTACCACAATAAATTGTAAAATTCACTCAGAGAATGTGAGAAGACCTTTGCACCTGCACAAGGATATGGTATGTGCCCACATAAGGTATCTGCCATGAAAAAAAACATCAGTGCTGCGCACCACTAGTTTAATAGGTGTTTGCCACACACTCAGTAGCAAAATCCCACAGTCTTTATTTAAGCAAATCCTCTGTTGACTTAATTGACAGTTTTCCTGAAGTAAGGATTTTAGAATTTGGAACTTAATCTGTTTAAACAATGATGGCTCAGATCCATGTAATTCTTAGCTTTCCTTTTACTAGGTCTGCTATCTACTAAGTCACTACTGCGCAAGTAAATTATTTTTAAACCTAGTTGTAAAAGCAGAACAGTTTTTTTGTAAAGACATACCTGATCTACTACTGATGTCAGTGCAGCATCAATAATGGTCTGACCCTTCTTTATTGCTTTCACATAATGATATGATCCATTCAGAGATGACTTCAGGACTTCAAAATACTCTTCAGACAGCTTTGTATTAATTCTGATATTCTACAATAAAAACATTAAATAAATATTACCACAGGTAATTAGCATTAATGCTGTACAGACAGCCATAAACATTAGCAACAAATCAATGAGGAAATCCTATAGTAACATAGTTCGAAGAAGCTCAACTGAAACTGAATAAGGACTTTTACCCTATGAAAGTTTCCATTCTTTAACAAGACTATACTTTTCAGACACATCACTAACTCCACAGAAAATATTTACTTTTTATGATAACAGCAATATGTAATTTAACAAAGAAGTATCAATATATACAGCACTAAAAGTTCATATTTTACAGTAATTTCTTACTTTTGTAATTCTTAAACACAAGAGGGGAAGAACATGTGAATATACTTCCACAATAACACATTTCTTCTGAGATCTGGCTGAAACTCAGATCTATATCTCAGAAAACAAATAAGTGCAAATAAATTGACAATCACAGAAACTCAACATTCTGAACAGCAATCATTTAATAAAATTATTCTGCTTGCAAATAAACTAATTTTTTTTTTTTTTTTTTTTTTAGTTTTTAAAGAGTACCATGTATTTGGTACCTAATACCTAAAATTCATTTTCTTTGACTACCCAAACAATAAAGTGTTTTAATACTAGCTAATCATCTAAGCTTTTCCTATAATCAACTGAAAGGAAACAGCTAGCTTCTCAAGAGTATTATAAGCCTATCTTACACCTTGTTCTTTAACAATAGGAAAGACTGCCTCTACAGGTGGTAAAATTATAATGGGGGAGGTGGGTGGAGGGGTGGATGAAGTACAGCATTATTGCTGCTCTCCACAATTGCAATTTCCTGTGCACAGCCTATGCTGTAGGCATAGACATATACTAAGACAGGATTTGTGAGACAGACATTCAGAAGCATAACATTTCACTTACATCAGATAAATACACCTTATTGCTTGATTTATCATACACTTCAATTGTAATTTCATAAAGTCTGCCTGTTTCTAGGACCCATCTGTCACCTGGATGAACCGTAAATCCTACAAAACAGAAAATATTGAACAGCACAGACCAACATCCTCTTTATGTAATGAATACAAATATTAGAATTCTTGTGCCCACGCTCTTAAGATGTCCCTTAATTGTTTGAAGTTGCTGATTACAGAGATGAAAGAAAATAAATATTTACTACTAAACTCGTTTCACATTGAATTAATTTTATGAATAAAACTACTTTTCTAAGATAAGTCATACAAGAAATAAAAGGGTATATATACAGAAAAACACCAACAAAAGAACAAAGACGAGAAATATTATTATGCAATCAGGAAAATGATGCCAGTACCAACCTAAATAACCAGGATTTACAACATATATAGTGCTGTTTGGTAGCCTGGAAACCCCTTGCATGCGAATACCTGAAGTCTCAGTAAAGGAACAGAAAAATTTTGACAGAAGTCAAGATTAGCATGTTCCTAGGTCTCCTTGCATCTCTTGAGATATTTAAAGGTAATTGTACACTGAAGATAAACGTTACCCCATCATCCTCAGCATTTTAGAGACATCCCAATAGAGAATATAGTGCTCTAAATACAAAAAAATTAAATAAAGCCCCTTCACATTCCCACATTGACTGAAGAGAACAGACATGATTTAAATGATCTTTTCAAACCTAATTTCTTAGAACATTTCAAGGCATCAGGCAGCTCTTTCAGGACTGAATTCACAGCAGTGCTGCTCTCTGTGCTCCATCAGGTACTCCTGATTTTCAAGGCTATTGGTACAAATGTGGGCAATTTTATCTTTTTGTGCTGCAAAGGGTGAAAAGTCTGTCTCCTGCCATGAGGATTTGGATGGAAAAACATCGCCTAGGAAGGATACTCTTGTGCCCAAGGACGAGGTTAGTTTGTCCCTGCTGCACTGCAGTTACAACCGATGTTGCCTGGTCCAACCTGGCAACTGGCCAAGATGGATCTCCCTCTGGGCCCAGCACGTTGTTCTGGAGCTGCAGCTCATACTGATCAGACGGCATCATTAACTCTGTACGTAAAACAAGACAACATACGAAACAATAAAAGCAAAACGTGTCAGTGTTTGGATGCTGCTAATTATTGCTGATTAATTTTTTATTGATGCCTAGTGAACACATTAAATCAATTTTTTTAATGTCTTGTAGAAATAGCATTTCTGTGATCAGCACACATACACACAAAACGAGCTACTTGCCTAACTTTCATTTCTTTGAAGCTTCAATTTTCAACTGGTATCATCCCACTGTTCAGACCGAACATCCAATTCATTCCCAGCTTCAAAAGTGGTTTAGTTACTTTCTACAAGTTATTGACGATTTTCGCTGCTTCATTCTGCACTACAAGCTGATGACAGGCCTAGTAAAATATTTCATATCTAGCTGTTTGGGTTTTGTTTAAGAAAAGTCATCAACAGCACAGGCTCCTTGTAAACAAGGGATGCAATTACAAAGTTCCACACCTTTAAGCGGAGGTAAAGCCAGCTAATCGACACTTGTAGAAGTGGAACAACTCCGTTTGTCAAGAAAACATCCCTGTTAGTTAAACTAAATTTAGATTAGTAATTTTGCTAAGAAAGTCAGACACTGTTTCTTAGTCAATGTGAAACAAATTAGTGCATCTAAAATTATAGTACTAGCTCCTATTCTAAGTTACCCTTACTGTCATGTCCTCAACAGATCTGTGAGAGTACATCCTGTATAGTCATAATTTTTGCGAGAGAAATCTTAAATGGCTGTATCATTGTGGTTTAGGAAAACAACGTTAAATATTAAAACTATCTAAACCCAATTAAAACTTTATCTACAGTGAAAAACTTGCACCCAATGTTAAAAAAAAAAAGACAAACCTGTAATCTTCCCTTGTCTTATTTTCTGAACTCTGTACTGAATTGATGTTCCTACCAGAAGATAAACATCATATGCTGGATTTAACAGGATGTTTTCCAAAATAAGCAATCTGACTTCTGCAGGATGTACATGCTATTGATAGAGAAGAAAAGAAAAAGCAATTCACCTGTTTGTTTGAAACATATCATGCAGCAATAACTTACAATATATAAATGAAAAATATTACTTTCTGTAATTAGCTCTTTATTGCCATCTCAAGTTTTGCAACGATAGGGAAATGCAGATGACAATGAATGGCATATAGATCTATTCTGTGCATCAACTCCAAAAAGAAGTTAATCAGAAACAGACAGGAAAACTTACTCAAATTATGCAAGCCCTTAAAAGTAACCGAAAGAATAACAAATAATAATTTAACATGCAAGCATCAAGAGAAAGATACCCGGGGGGTGGGAAGGAGGAGTACATTACCTTACTGATGAAATGCTGTAACACTAAGTGAGAGGGCAAAGGGCAGGGAAAACCACCTGAAGATCAGCATGAGGAAAGCAAGACATTCATTTTGCAAATGAAAAAGGCTATGGAAAATCTTCTACAATGCAGCACAGCTGGAATCTAGAGTCCCACCTGAAACTCCCACAAAAGTACATCACTGCAGACTGCTGCAGCTATTTGGATTGTGTATTAAAAATGGATGGGCTGATGTTAGTGATGTCTTCATTTGTGAAGAAATTGCTGCATGATACCAAGCCTTAGTGTCTGAACAGCACTTTCAACACAAACCATGGCTGAACGCATCGAAGCTGGTAACCCAGCTGCCTCGTGGCAACGACAAGGACTAAGGTGGACAATGTGCAATACCCTCCAGTGCCTTCCCACAGTTTCTGCTCCATGTGCCAGGCGGGTGGCAGAGCTTTCCCACTGCTCACGGCAACGGGGATCATCCTTCAGCCCCAAAAGGGTACATGCAGAGCGATGCCCACCACATGCTTGTCAGAATCCAGCAGTGCTGCTACTTGAACCTACTCCAATATCTTCCCAGCACCTGCATTAATACTGCTGTGCAAACCTAGCCTACGTGGCAGCATGCAGCTGCTTTAGCAGCAGTGGGTTAAGTGTGTCCATCCACTGTCACAGTTTCAAGCACAACTTCCTTTAGTCACTCTTTTTCCCAGTTTAGCATCAGGAGCTTGATGGTAACTAAGAACAATACACCATTTAGAAGCTATGGATCTCAAAAGTATCTATAAACATTAATGAAGTGTGCCTTGTACTTCAAATACTCACTATCACTACCCATTTTCAAAGAGAGAAATGGAGACAAAGGAGGAATAATCTGGACATGGTTCAAAAAGAAAAAGCGAAATGAAAGTTTTCTGGACACATTCCAGAAACAACTTTCTTTGATTTTATTCCCTGTCTACTTCCAGTCTCTCCAGCAAACAAAATGGAGAAGCAATTCCAATCTATGCATAGTTCAGTAACATTGTGCAAGGGTGAAGAAAAACAAGTCTGTATTGGATATCATTTTAGTTTAGTCTTTAGTGGAGAATACAGAAATACTTGAGATAGACGCACAGTGACTACTCAGACATCTAGAAATGTATTTTGCCTACTGTAAAACAAGGCACCTCCATAAAGCATATCCTTTATAACTTCATTAAGGAATCTGTATGAAACTCATTGGCCTATTACATTAGAAATACAATAGACAACTGTATAAATTCTACTGCAGTTGTTTGAGGGATGTTCACTGAAAACGTGTAGTCTGGCAGCAGTGAAAGATTTAAATGAACTACTAACCACAAACACAAAAACTGCAAACGCAGTAATATCATTTCAATTGCACTAACGGTATTAGTTCA
This sequence comes from Anseranas semipalmata, assembly GCA_013399115.1. Lineage (NCBI taxonomy): Eukaryota > Metazoa > Chordata > Aves > Anseriformes > Anseranatidae > Anseranas > Anseranas semipalmata. Next base: position 103,751 of record VXAA01001394.1, read on the forward strand.
AAACTAATTCAGAGAAATGTTAAAACAGAAAACCAAGCTACAAGCATTCAAGAAGAAGCATTGAGTCAGACTCTAATATTGTATAATTTTAGAGTAACTATATTCAGCAGAATTACTTATCAAGTAATGTAGAGAGAAACTGTATCAAGAACCGTAACAAAAACACAATTCTTAATATGTCCTACCATTTCTACCACATTACTAGTATTACATTGATTTAGAATATTTTCATAGAACACTTTTTACAGGTACAGGTTAGATAGTCCAAGATAATCCTGGCTTAAGCAAAAACATTAAGTACAACGTGTAATAAGACAAAACTGCAAAACCAGACTGCAGATATGAGATGAACTTTAGAAAAAAACTCACAACATTTTATACAGAGATTTTTTAAGGCATGATACTAAATTGATACTAGCAAAATGCCAAGGATTCCAGTTAGAATTTACAAACAACTGAGGTTTTATGCATTATTGCTATTAAAAGAAAAAGCAACATTGTTACCAGAGTTAACTGAAAAACTGTCATTTTACGTTCCAAAGAAATAGCGTGGTTCTATATAGCTGGGAAGGCTGACAATACTGCAGGGTTAGCACTCCTATAGCATCGATGTTTTGATCCCAAAGACATTCCTTGGAAACCAGGATCTAACAAGGTAGAGTTAGATACTAACCAAATATTTGTATGACACTCATTTCAAGCACAACAGGGAATAAAGGTATATCCAAGATAATAATCCTTGTTCCAGTTTTTCATTTATTGAAAGAAGACCTAAAGAGTTCTAGTTAAAAACAAACAAGCAAACCTAAAGGGCCAACGCACCTCCCAGCAAGCTTCTAGTTATATATGTAATACGAATGACTACCAGCAGTAATAAAATCTTACAGAAGCACTTGAAGCGTACTCCTCTGCTGCAGGGCCTTAGTCAGAGAGCCAGGGGAGGCAGGTTTAGAAACAACCTCTAGCACATGCACTGTCCTGGCTAAGACAGCTGCATCAATGTAACTGCATCAAACTCCAACCCTTTCCATTGAGATCAAAATTAGTACTGTCGCCTTCTGTGATATGGACTACAGAGTCAATCCAGTAAGACTGAGATGCAGCGCTGATATCCATGATGGCAACTGATGCCATTAGGAACAATATAGCAGGGCAAACTTCCAGTACTCCTGTAACATTGGACTGTAAAGCTAAATTAAAAAAAACAGAATGTTCCATGCAAGTTTCTTACCTTATAGACGCTTTCTTGTATTGTTGCTTTTAATTTAGAACTCCCCGTTTTCATTCCAGACACCAAAATGGTATCTCCTTGCTTGGCAACTTTTTCCATCTCCGATATATAAGAGGGTGGAATGTAAGTGGATTCTGAAAACTTGAGTATACTGAAAGGTGAAAAGTGAGCAGAAAATTTTTAACCAATCTTTGTAAGCCCACACAGAAACACCACTACCATCTCTTCCCAGCTATTTCCATGTTTTAAGCAAATTTAAGATGTCTGCCTGGGACCAGATATCCGAATTTTACTTATTCTTGAACATATCTGCAGCTAATTTGCGTGACAGATAAAAGTTTGTTTGAAGCTTGTTTGTGGGCTTTAAAAAGATATCAGAAAACTGCACATGTTGTCTATAATGATCCCTCCAGTTTTTACACTAGGTGTAGACTGCAAAAGCTCTCTAGATTATTGTGGAACAGCAGATGTGAAAGACCAACAGCTTATGTTTATAAAAGTAACAACTTAACAAACCAGAACACAACTTTGATCTATATGAAGAAGCTTGGATGCATTTAGTGGGTGGGGTTTTTTTCACAGTCATTTATTCTCTTATAGAGCTCATTTCCCCACATTATGTCAAACACCATATGAATAAAGCCAGTTTCTTTGAAGGAAGACAGCTTCCTACATTACCATGTCCCTCAATCTACCTCCATTTTGTTGGAACCTGTTTTTGAAGTAACTGAAGCCTCTGCTATATGAGTTTGAATATTTAATTTTACAAGCTCACTGCATGTTAGGGAAGTTTTGATTAATGCTGTACTTGAGAAGCATCTGTAAACTGCAGTGTAAGAAAAATCCGTATTTCATATGTTTGTAGTCTGGTCAGATTCAAGGGTATCAGTGAGGCATTTTTGCTAACAACACTCATGTTGAGCAAAGTCGAAATTCACCATGGCATTTAATACAATGAATACTAGCACAGTAGGGTTAGGTAACAGGATCCCAGTGTGTTGACCATTTTATTTCCAGTACGTTGGTGTCAGTATAAAGATAAAACTCTCAGAGTATGACTTGAAAAACATCCCAAACAAGATAATGCTAAGTAGCCCTCATTTCTGGTTAGTTTAATAAGGATGGAAACAAGTTTCTGTTTGAAGCCACTGAAGTTCAATTACTTTAAGCTGAAGACCAGAACAACAAAATCAACACTGTAAAAGGACACAGGGCAGATACTGAATAAAAAGAGAAAGACAAAACAGAAGCAAGAAACGGTCTGGTGACAAACCTGTAGGAGCAAGGAATATCATACAGTTTGGATTCCTTTCCTACCCCTGCCACAGATGAGCTCTCTGACTTCTGAGCAAGACTTCTACCTCCATTAAATGGAGGGAACTGTATTTCCCTATTATACAAGAGCATTGGAAAACACTGAACTCATTAATGAGTTGAAAAGCACTTTTAAGGTCTTTGGTTATCAGCTTCCACAAAACACAGCACTTCTAAACTCCAGTCAATTTATTCTGAGTCAGTACTGGTGATGAACCAAGCACCATGGCTTATTTACCAAGCAACTGCTTTCCATGCATTGCTTTGCCTGAAAGGCAGTATATTGAATATCTTTCAGTGAATTATTTCATCTGGCCTAGTGAGCTGTATCTAGCTTGCAAGCAGCCACTTGGCCCATTCTGATTTAGCGGTTAACTACTTTGAAAGCTATTTCAATACCAGAACTGGATGTTGACTGAAACCTGAAGCTCTATGAGTCAATAGAGCTCCTTTCTGGAACAGAAGCACCTTTCTGGATTTTTTTATTTTTATTTTTATTTTTTAAATATTTGCATGAAATGTTCTCTACTCATTGGATTAGAGCTACCTGGCTGCTCATTAACACTACCGGTTTTTAAATTAAACGAGGATGAGTGCCCAGGCAGTTGAGTAGGAACTTAAAAAAAAAAAAACACAAAAACAAAACAATCAACACAAGTATTATTTTAGGTGTCAGTTTAGTAAACTGCTTAGATGTGGGGAAATATTTATACACAAACTTAAAGGACACAAGACTTACTTTTTTTGAGAACAATGTAAATAAACTTACCGCAATGCATTGTGGGAATCCGAGAAGCCATCAGCCTCTGTGTCTTTCACTATTGTCCAGTCAAAGACCAACCCTGCCAATGTGCTGAAAGTGTTTCCTATAAACCAAACAATTAGATTAAAACAAAAACAAGTAACAATCATAGAGTCTTCCCGGAACATAGACTTTTTCCCTAGGAATTCTCTCCATTTTACCCCTAAGAGAAGCACTGTCAGTATTTAATTACAAAAATCACAATCTATTTTGGTTTACTGACCTGTGCAAATTCAAGATCATTCTGTTAACCAACTTCTCTGTTCAGTTTGAAATGCCATATACCACCTCATGTTTCCAAATAAATAAATATTACACTTAATCTTTCATTTTCAGACATGGATCCGAGATACCTTTTGGGGAACAGGAGATCACAGCACTGATGAACTGCACTTTCCACATATACTCCCATGTTTTTGAACACAACTATTATTTACTCATAATAGAGACAAGTCTTCACTTAACTCAAATTGAGCACATTTTTCTCTTTTTTTTTAATACAAAACTGAACCACAAGAATGAGAAATAGTAAATGTTAAAAAGGAGGAAAAAGGAATAAACAGAATGAAAGCAAAGATTAAGATTTTTCATGATTACAATTAAGTATAACTAGCTACTAATCTGAAAGATCTTATAATCTTCAAGATGGGTCTTGCTCTGAATTGCAGTGTCCACTAGGACAAATAAATCCCAGTATTTACTACATTTTAAAATACATTTTCAATTGTGTTCCTCCCTCTGACATTCATATTTACAATAAATTAAGAATCAAAACATATTTATTCTCAAATTGTTACGTTTTATGACATCTTTAAGCTACAAAAAGATTTTAAGATAGGACAACACAATTCACAGCCTATGTTATCTCTCCCATTTCTATATAACTTATTTGGGACTTGGAGCTGTTCACAATAAATAGTATTTTAAACAAAAAACTCTAAATGCACATAGCAATATAATTAAAATAAATTGGGACTGGGTTATTTAACATGCAGTCAAGTCTAACTTTATTTAATGATGCATGCATTAGCTTTGCAAAGCTGTATTACACTCTTTTTTTCTTGCTCCAATTGAAAATAAGAGGACCAGAGGAGAAAAGCAAGTAATGGCACTATGTAGATGCTATGCCTGGACATGGCCAGTGCTGCAGCAAACTGGCAGCAGAAGCGCAAACCCATCCTTACAAACTGAACCAGAGTCTGGTCCCACTTTGAAGGCAAAGTCAGGTTATCGAAGACCACTTGTCGTGGGCATTCCCCAGATGATGCAGGGTGTCACTCATTCAAGACAGGACCAGCTGTCCTCAAACATTCTCAAACCCCAGTTGGAATAACAAGGATAAACCACGGAGATTTTCAGATATCCATAGACAAACGCCCTACTGACTTTTACTGGTGGTATCATGGGGCTCTTAGAATGAGTCGAATATCAAAGAGCTATAATTATTTCATACCATCTCTCCTGAAGACTGAATATACTTCAGATCCCTCATTAATAGCCCCCAGCAATTCTTTCGCAAAGAATATGCCAGACGACTTTAATCAGTTTTACAAAGATTATGTTTGTAAAGCACTTTAGTTATGTGGCAATAACTTCACATTTTAAGTCCAATTTCAGTTCCCTGTATACCACTGTCCTATGATAAATTTCCTTATCATCCCCAGACTAAAAAAAAAATAACCACAATAATTTTAGCAGACTATCTTATTGTTTTGGAAGATGGCTTGAAATACTTAAAAAGGTAAATTGACACAGAAAAATACTTTTCACATTAAAACAGTGTTATAGTCAACTAAAAGCAACAATAATATTTTCTTTTCTACTCCAGAAAATACTTTTGACCTGATTTCTTACAACCAGTTACAGAATATATACAGAATAGAGGCAAGTAAATCACAGAAATTCAAAATTTTTAAATGTAAGAACAACAACAAAATATCCTTTTTACAAGTTTACTATGACATACAATCAAAATGTAATCTGCAGAAAGTTAGCAAAGTAGGAAACATTCAAATCTACCTGAAGTATTAGCTCCAAGCACTACTACAATAACCAGGCGATACAAAGCTGCAGTCGTTTAAACACTGCTGTAAATTTCAGGACAATTATCATTTTCTTAGACCTCTGTTTCAACAAGCTGCAGGTCTGCCACACCAGTGTTATTATGGCATGACAAGCTCTGTTCAAGTTAAGGGATTTCTACCCTTTCCAAATATCTAAAAAGATGACTAGAAGGTTTGTAGTTTTGTTTTTGATTACCATAATTGAAATGGTTTATTCACATGAATTAAACTACTCTCCACATGCAGAAAAACTTGCAAAAGCAAGAAGTTACAGTACCACTGAAGAAACTGAACAAAAGAGCTCAAATTTATTCTGACAATTCTTCAAACTTATTTACATCTAAGGTAAAAAAAAAAAAAAAAATCCCCAGTCTTCCTCTTGTTTAACTCTCCTCTAGTTAACTTATAATAAAATAACTTCAGCAAAGTTCAATAGGTAAAAGAATGCAATTTATAATATGACCTTTTTTTTGGATGTGTTTATTTTTATAAGTAGAAAATATTTACATTAGATGTCTGCTAATGGAAGAAAAATATACTTCATTTGGCCAAAGGTATTCACTATCATCTTCCCTTCTGGCATTAATAAACTTTAAAACGCGGTATTTGGGAACTGAGTTTATATTTGGAGTGGTTTATTAATAACATATACAAAAGGAATTTGCATTAATGCAACTGATTAGTATATACAGCTTACAAAGAAAACAAAAGCTAGACAATATGTATGGAAGAGTAAGGAATTATACTGTTCCTGAAGATATATCAATACTCACAGGAGTAGAAGCATCAATACTAATGAATGATCTGATCCATACCAGATGCAATAATCTGGTAATATAAGATGCAATAATCACCATCAGTCCCAAACAGATCACACTTTGTACATCTCCAGGACCTACTTAACTTCTTCGCCTAGGTTGCATACATACACAGGCTAATACAAACTATCCAGTCACTGTGTGGTGTGCAACTTTTCAGCAAACCTAAGTAGATTTTTCCAAATTTTCATAGAACTGGATAATTATTCTGACCTTTTCCACTTTCTGAACATAAAAAAAAAACAACTTCTGTTCAGAAGTACAGACCTCCAAGTTATTTGGATCAAAAGGAACTGATTTTCAAAGCTTTTGAGTGTATTTCAATCCTCTAAACTTAGGTTGGGATGTTTAGTCCTAAGGCTTGTAACAAACATTTTGTTTCAGTCATTCAAATTAAAAATTCATCGTGGGTTTTGAACAGGAACAATGGTTTAAACTCTAACTTGGACGTCTTTCAAGGCAAATCTGTCCATCGAACATGCTTGAGAGGTTGTAGCAACACCAAACCAAGAATCTGGTATTACGCATAGTGTAAGAAAACAAAATTACTTTTCATTATTAACAGATTGCCATACATAACCTAGCATTTGTGGTTTTACAAATAAACAAATATACGATGGGCTCATTAACTATCCAAAATAAACAATTCAAACTTTTATAGCTGTTTTACATATCATTTCCTTTCCACTAGCTGTCCTAAAAATCATTTAGTTTGAGTGAGCATTCACGTGTGTATAAAAATAGATTGTTGAAACAAAACATGAAATTCTTACCAGCACCATAGTTCTTTCTGATGCAACAGGTAGCATGAAAAGCAGCAGCTTTATGCTCCTACTAAATAATTATGGATTTAATCCATATGCATTGACGTCTGTCAACCTAAACTATAACTCCCAATAAGGATTGCTTCTATAATAATTAAGGATATTAATCCAACCAGTTGGTGGTTGGTCCTTAACATCATCTCTGAATGTCCTGTTGTATGCTCAATTGGACCCAAAATGTCTTTTCTTAAAATTCGTTGGAACGTCTCAGCTCAAAAGAGGAAGAGGGGGGTGCGACACGACAACTGACTACTTCATATTCCTCAGTCTAGTTAAATCGTGATGTGACATTTCAACAGAACAAGCGTTGGGACTTCTTCCATTACATTCTTACTCCTGACCTGGAGGTAGAATTGCTAATAGCTGACATCTTTATTGTAATGATTTTAAATTCTGATTTTTAAAAATACTCTTAGCACTAGAGTTAATTGTCCTGGGCAAATAAGGAAACAAAGGCAAGCAAATGTTGGAAATCAAGCAGCATTCGATTTTCCTATTCAAATAGTTGGGTGTGTAGGTTTTATACCTAAAGAAAAACAATAGGTCACTGAACATATTATCCAGAGAACTCCCTTTAAATTACTCAGCTTGGGTTTTAACATTCAAATTGGGTCTCAAATAAAACCAGTGCACACACCACATAATGAAGAGTTACAGTACTAGTAAATTGCTTACCTTCAGAATCCAAAGCTTGAATTTTTAGCTTTAGTGGTGAATCTTCAAGATAGAGTTCTCTTGTTGTGGACACAATTTGGATGCCATGAATTATATCAACTATAGCATCACAACGAAGAACTTGTCCAGTCACTTGAAGAGACATAAAAAAGAACACATGAATCAGTAGCACTGGATGTGCTCATCATCCAAACAGTAGCACTAACAAGACATTATCCACCTCAAATTTAAGCTGACACAAGATGCTGACATTGAAGAAAGTGAAATTAGGTCAAGACCTTGACTAAGAAATTCTGTCAAATGTTGACTGTGGCTAAACAAGCAAGAAAAGCAGTTCCCTTCCTCTCAGTTCCCTTCCTCATTGAGTTTCAGAATAAATCTTAAAAAAAAAAAAAAAAAAAAAAATTTCCAACTACGCTAACAGTGACAGACACATTCTCAAACTACATATTAAGAGTTTGTACAGTACAACTGTCAGACACAGCTCATGTCCTTGAGAACTTAATGACTGCTACCCAGAGACCGTAAAACCCTATATCCTTCTTGATTTAGTGACTGCAAGACATTTACTCAACCATCTGTTTTTGCCTATCTGTCACTGTAAGAACTAACCAGGTATATTGTATGATAGACACAAAGGCAATTTCCAGTTTTCTAAAGGCCAAAGTATTTTCAGCCTCCACAACAGCTTCTTTTTTTGTTTTTAATTACATGCTTTTCTAGATGCTTCATCAATACTGATTTAAGGCCTTTAAGAAACAGAACTTAAAAAAAAACCAATGATTATGCATACAAATGGACAATTCTTGTTTCATGCACTTTTAAATCTCTACTCTGTTTCTAGATGATGCCAGGACGTCCATAAACAAGCAGTGGCGTGCTTACAGAAGTCAGAACTTACTTATATCTTCAGCAAAGATGATACTTGTCAGACGTGTGGGCTGTGAGGACCGTGCCTGGACAACAGCTTTCCGCGAACACTGGCGCTCGCCCTGATCTGCCGGCTCTATGCTTGCAACCTCTGGCCTGGTGGAGGACCTACAAGATTATGTGGTTGTATTAGCAGGATTTAAGTTACTGCTAGAGAGAAATCAAAGGGATGGTTTAAAAGCCACGAAGATGTGCTACATGGTAAGGATTTGACTTTCACGGGAGCTCGACTGCAACAGCTAATCAGGGACTTTGGTAAAAGCGAGTGTGGGTTGAGAAAGGAGGAAGAGCACAGACTAGAAGCCTGCCAGAGCCCAGGTAGACAAAAGCAGCAATCTCTCTACTGTGGCAACTTCACTGGCAAATGCAATTCAGCCTGTTAAGAGCTATCTCCAGCTATTTACAGAGTTACAAAACCTCTGGCCTGGCTATTTATTAGCTTAGAGGTGTGGAACAACAGGCGAAAACACACACAGACACACCGTTGAAGTAGAAGGTAGGAGTTTTAGCTAACACTAATAAGAACAGTTCCATTCACTACTTGTCATTGGCATTCTTCCAATGTTTGAGATGGCTTCTGAAAAAAAAAAAGGGACGGGGTCCTAATGGCAGAACATCACAATTACATGTATTTGCTACGGCAGAGGCTCTGAACAAGTGAGAAAACTTTTTTAATTAAGAAATTAAAAAAGTATTTATTTTCTCTGTTTAGTTGAAGTATGTAATACTGTAAAACATGCAAAGTCATGTAATTATCTTTGGTGAAATTTAAGCCTATATAGAAGGAATTTTGACCTAAAATTGACACATCTATTACTTCCTGCTCTGACTTGTATGGCTTTTCTAAAGACAGCTGCTCCAGGAATGAGCTCGGGGAAAGCTTGACACGAAGCCCAGTTCTGACTTCCTATGTGTCAAAAACATCAGGGTGGGTGGAGGAATTAAAATAATTATTAGAAAACTAAGCCTCTGGAAATTAAATTTGAGAGTAGCAACATACAGCTGAGGCCTGAGAGAAGCGTGTTCAAAGCAACTGAAATGCTGGCGCAGGCCAGAGCGCTTGCAGACAGCTGCAGAGGTCACCCCTGCACACTGGGGTGAGCTGCCGACCGCGGGGTCGAGAGCAGAGCTGGGCTCGGGCCACCCCTGCGGGCACAGGACACCAAAATGCCGCCCGGACCGGCTCAGTGCCCGGCAGCTTGCCCGAGCCGCTAATGCACCAAGCGCCTGAAAGACATTGCTGTTGGCTCCGGGATCCTGACTCTAAGCTCTCTCACAAGGGTCCTTTGCAGGATTAAACAATGAAAGCAAGCACTGATGACAAAGCCATTTAGGAATTCTCCCAGCTGATGACAGCAGTCCTGATGAAGCCATTGCATTATCTGAGAAATGCAATCTAACCCATTTACTAGGACCCCACCTGGTAACAATGGTGAAACCACTTTGATTCAGGCTTTTCTCTGGGAGGCAGTTGAAGAACACCTACCTGTGATCTATGGGAAATACCTTTTGAATCAGCAAGGGGCTGGAGTGGATTCAAACCACCAGTATCATAGATGCCCTTCTCTGCAGACACCAGTTTTACCTGCTTTTATTACTGGCATAAGCAACCAATCCAAAACAGTGAAGACAAGTCTCTTGTTGCCTGAAAATGTACCCATTTCAGAAAAATAAGGTAGCACAATATGCTCAGTTTGCTTAAGAGTTAGCAGTTGCATTCCAGGTGAACACTGACCACTTTGCTTGTAATCAGTGGAATAAGGTCAAAAACAGAGTTTGCAAATTTAAGTAATGAAAAGCACAACTTTGAAGACAAGTCCAGTCGTGCAAAACAACAATATCCATTTGGTTCAAAGCAGTCGCTAAGACAGGAACAGCATATTCCTTACAGAAACTTCAGAGGAAACAAACAGATCTGTGCCCCCTCTCTGGTTCCCTGCATATGGGTCTGCATTTTATCACACTATACCTGACGCCCCAAAAGCTTGTAATCCAAGGGCACAGAAGCCCAGTCAGAACATTTTTAATTGTGCATGCTAACAGAGGCATATAGGTTCATTAGACACTGCAGAGCAGTATAATATTTTTATCTTGGGCAAGATCCATTAATCCAAGGAAGTACTAATTCATAACATTGGTGTGCTTCCAACAGTGTTTTGCTTACAGAAAGACAAGTAGCAATTGCTCACCCAGAAATTGCAAAATATTTCATCTGATCAAGGAAATAACAACCCACAGCAGTAAGCAATTGACAATTTAAACCCCAATTAAAAGCTTAAACCTCAAAATTGTTTGTTATATTCTAGATACCTAAGCAATGCACACAAATATTAACATATTTTTATACGAGGTTTACACTGTTTCTAAAGTAATGATTTTCTATATTAGTACATTTAAATTTGCTATACAGTGATTAATTTACGAATGACCAATTAGTTACTTTCCTGTTATTCTGTAGCTTCCTAGGCAAGCATGAAACAGTTTCCCAACATTTAGCAAGTTTCTTTAAACAATGCTTGTATTCACAACCAGGCAAGCTTTTTTCTATACTTGGACTGTAGACTTTTTAAGCTGAGTGTGCAGATCTGACCTAATGAGCATGCGGGCATTTTTAAACAAGTATATATGTATGGCATTGACCTTCGTTATTTAGTTCTTCACGTTGTTGAATATATTCTGCCATGAGATTTCTTGATTAATTGGAGATTTTGCTTTTTTGCAGTCTGAAACTGATTGTGTTTACAACACAACAGGGGTTTCGCTGTGTTTTGTATTTGTTCTTTTAATATATTATTATGTAACGTAGCACATAACCACTACAGTTAGCACTAATAGTAGTGTGATAAAACTAAACCTAATTACAGGATATTTTTCAGATTAGAAAAAGGTGGGAACAAAGAAAAACTAAAAGTTTGTATTAAATTTTAGCTGTAAACTTAAATACACTACAATTACAAAGAAAATTCCAAGCTTTTACATCTGAATATGGGTTAACTCTTAGTTGACACTGGAGTGATTAGACACTATTTGGACTCTACCTCTTAGAGGCAGAATATCAGTTGATTTTATTTTTTTTCTTTTTTAATACAAATACATTTTTAATTCTATTACCAATAGGATGTCTGCTTATCTTAGGCAATTGCCTGAACTTGGTAGGTGAAGTAGGGCCTACTGTGATTTATATCATAACACAGGCTGCATGATGTTCTCCCTTTTCTTTTTTTCTTTCTTTTTTTGTTCGTTTCGTTTTTTAAACACCATAACCTATGAAATATTTGATGACCCTTCAATATCATTCAGCAACATCGAAAAAAACACATTCTGTTTTCAGCTACGTCTGATTCAGGGTCAAGCACAGAAAGGATAAGGCACTAATCAAATAGGCTGCATATTACAGCGGCATTACTCTGCTGCAATACACAAAGGGATCACTCCTGTGTTCTGGATGGACAAGAAACGTTTGCTTTAAAATGACACCAAAGACTGCAATTTATATCATCTTTCACTTACAGCAGGTCTTCAGCAGCACGTCAGTGTGTGATATTGAAAGCTAAGCTTGTCAGAGGTCAAAATTAGATCCTGAGAAGCAAGCAATGGGAAGTATTTCTGGCACTAGCTCTCAAGCCCATAGCAGCGTCTAGAAGAAAGAGCAGGGCACGGGAGGAGGCGCTAGGAAGAAGAGTGAGGTGGTGTTGGGGGGGGAGCTAAGAGAAGCCCCAGTGCTTATTTCCCTCTGGATAAAATCCTACTTGCAGAGCAATTGACAAAACTTGCAATAAAGACAGCCAGCCCTCTTGCTGATTTCCATTTCATTCATGAGTTTTTCTCCCTTGGACATAGAACTGCATGCCAAGATTGTATCTACAGATCTACCCAACCCTTTTCCTGCACTTTTCAATCAACTGTTCTATGATATCACATATGAATATTTCAAGGATTATATATAATCTGCTTATCACCTGGTTTAAAGATCAGGCAAATATTTTTCCCTTAAGTCTAGCAATACTCTGCTAATTTTTATTGCTTCAGCATATTCATTGCTTCATCAGCTCTTTGGACTAAAAGCAACTGACTATATTAGCAAAAATCCACCTTTGCAGAGATGCACCATAACTGTCAGTTGATCAAATATTTTAGAATTACATAGGCAGATGCAGAACCAGAGAGAAACAGGGTAGTGAAGGTTTTCAAGAGTTTGATAAGACTGGATTGACGAATACTGTATGTGCCTGACTTCTAGCCGCTCTCGGGGCTAACACTGTTGGCATACAAAAATGAACACACCAGCCAGAACAGCACACAGGCAACTGCAGTCGTATGATAAAAAGTAGATTCCCAGAGAACCAAGGATATGGGAACTGAATCCATTCCAAGGAAAACACAGAGGGAACCTGGCAGACTTCCCTCAAATCTTAAGGATTTTTAACTACCCAGCGGGAGATTATCTCTATTGTTCACTCAGTCATCTCCTAGGATGTTTCACATTGTACTGGGAAAACAAAAAGCAGCAAAAAAAATCCTCCATCCAGTTCTGATTTAAAGGCAAACGGAAACATCACACACCTCAAAACGAGCCAAGGATGAAGCTCTCGCGTGTGAGATTTTGTAATGGTGATCAACTGACATGCCCATTAACTTCAAAGGAAGCCGAGTTAAGCCAGTGGTGATTGTTCTCACAATCCAACCCAGATGCCCAACTGTAACTTGCATACTTTGTCAAACCAACAGGTGGCCAAAAGCATTTCACTGTAAGTGCTCATCTTCGTCCCTTGCCTAGCTGCGCGAAGGAAAACAGCACGCTGCACCATCCCTCTGCCGGCCGTCTTGGCGCTTTTAAAACCCAAACGTGCAGCTAAGAAAATGCAATAAGGGTTGGGCTACACGAGTTGTGACATGAGCTTAGCCTGGTTTCAGATTAGAAAATAAGCTAAAAAATGGCAGTTTCATATCAAAACACAGCCATCACGTTTTTGCATTATTTCAAATTATCCAGTCCGTTAAATCTTATCGTATATAGACACTCTTAAAACTTAGATTTCTAAGATGAGACCCACACCTGAAGACAGCAACAGTCTTAAGAGCATTTCACAGGTGTTCAGCAATGAAAGCTGCCAAACTAACAAACCAGAGTCCCTGCTCTTCCTGTCCTCCTTCCCGTGCAGGGTATGCTCAGATTCAGAAGTTTCTTCAACAGTAAACCTACACCACAGGGTGACACATTTGCTAAGAGAAAAACCACAGCTATTTCTTGTGCCTCTTCAGCTCTGGCAGAACGTCGATGCCACACACTCACACCATGCGCTCCGGTTTCAAGCCAACATACCCAGGTGATGCGGACAGCAGCACAGCCTGCCTCACTTAGCCAACACGGATATCTCGGCCTGATTCTGAGCTGTTTCTGGTATCCACGGGAGCTCGAAGCCGTGCTGGGAAGCACCCGCTGCAGAGCACCCAGCCTGCCTGGCAGTCAGCAGCACAGGCACCTCCGAGAGGAAAGGGAGCATTTTGCCACCTGCTGCTATGGCCCTGAAAGGTGGAAATGCAGCGCAGGTGGGAACCAAAGAAAGGGGGTAAGGATAGCAGGGGGTAACAATCACTACAATGAGCCATTTCATACCCTGGTAAATGACAATCAGTATCTCACACTAGACATTCTTCAGTCAGAATCAAAGACATGGTTTTTTAGACCTCTGGTAAAACAGGTACCCAGGAAACAACAACGAAAAAGCAGAATATCAGAGATTAGATTGTCAGCCTTAAAGCAAAGTTACAGACCTTGGTCAGCTACTCTAATGTACTTATTTTAAGAGTACTGTAAGCCATCACATATATCCCATGGAGTGATAAGACCAATTTACAAACCAACATCAGAAACACAACAAGATAAGGAGCTAGAAAATGATCTCTGCCAGCCAATTATTGCAACAGCAGCACTGTATGTAGCTTTTGGTTTCTCTGGAAGTACCAGAGAAAGTACCCAACTTGGGAGGATAAGCCCCAAAGGGAAACTGGAAAGAAATGAAGTCACAACATGTTATAGACTGATTTTTCAAGAAATTGGGCACGAATTCTGAATGTTTGGGATGACAAATGCAGTCTTTCACATACTCAAAGGACATCTTTCGAAGATAGGTTGTGTAATATGAGTGGTTGGGGGGTAGGAGGTAGCACATGAAAGCCGTTCTCGTATTACAGCAGCACCTCAGTCCCTTCTTCAGACACAGCCCCAATCTTATCATTTCCGCTCTGAATTCCTGCTTTCACGCATGCAAACCTACCCCTCATCTTACAGAGACGGTCACTACTTCTGAAGTCATTAGACTTGGTACTTCTGAACTTCTTCAGTTTAACGGCCTCCTTCCAGTAATAGCTACTACCAACGGCTTTTTCAGGAAATTACAGGAAACTTGTCAGCAAGTCGATGTAGAGTTACCTGCCCCTCCAAAGTACTTTTCTTTCCAACACCCTACAGTTCAAGGCCTGCAATGGCAAGGATGTAGAGGGAAAGAGAGCCACAGGTGCAGTATAACAAACGTGCTCAGAGCACCGCAGCGAGCATTACTGCTTCTGCTCAGTCCCACACACAGCTACTGCTTCCTTCTCATCATTTTGCAAGCACATGTTGAGTTTTACCACCCACATCCTGCCAGTCCCTGCAAAGCAGAAGTGAACAAACACACATTTACAACCCCGGTACCGAAAACAATGGCACTCTGCATGAAGTCAGTATAGTTTCCTTAATTCTCAACCCAAATTAATCTCTGAAGGCATACGGAGGGAGAGGATAGAAAAGCATGTTGAAGCCCATCTGATGCACAAGGGCTATGACCCATAGCTGCTAAACAGTACCAGTGCACCATACTCTGAAGTGCTTACAAATCACCCTCAACTGAGATACGCGTGGACCATATCTGGTTTCTCTAGAGCACAATCTTACCTCTTTTCTTCTGCAGATACCAGAGATTTACAAACGCCTACATACTTCTGACAGACAGCACCTGGCACATGCAAGAATGGCTGCAGCCAGCCCAGCATCGCCCAGCAGGTCAGTAGCAAAATGGGGAAGATGATCTTCACCTCACAGATTGTACTAGCATTTTGATGAGTTTTTTACCTTCCTAGAATGTACTTTACCACATACAGCAAATCCTGAAAAGGGCTCAGTTACCTTTAAAGATTACAGTAAGGAAAAAGAAAAGCCTTGAACTTGTGAGGTTGTCGCTAAAATGGTCCATGTAACTAAATTACAGGACCACACCCAGCTCTGTCTAGTAACTTGCTCCTGGCCACCTTTGGTACAACTCCCCTTACTGCTCTTGTATGTGAACATCCTCAAATATGTAAGGTATCACAGATCAGAGGCTTGTAACTAGCCCAGGAATGAGAAGTGTAGGTCCAACAGAAAAACTGATACAGAGAGAAAACAGAGCCCTAGAAAATGTATTTCAGTAACTGTCAGCCACAAAATAACAACTAAAAACTGCTACTAGCATCTATCTGGCATGTAGGGAAGCATCATCCCAAACACAGCCTGGCTTCCCGAGCTTTTTCAGGTGGATACCTCCTGCTTATTACTGATCCAAAATACAGTTCTGGTATATTAAAGGAAGGATAAGGAGTTGATAACACTCACTTAACATGAAGGCTGTGACACCGTTCTACATCTGCCCACGCTGAGGTGTTTGCCTTCAGCCCCTGGTGCTCGACACAACCCAGATTTGCCTCTTGTGAGCCCACCTGTGGTGGCCCGGCCTGCGGGCCTCCCAGCCAGGAATCCTTGGTGCTGAGCACGAGGGATGTGCATGAGGCCTCCAAAAAGCAGGAGAACATTAATCTTCAAAAACTTGACCTCGTTTTCCACAGCTGACATGCTCAGCCCATTGCCTCCACTTATCGCCACACCAAGAGGCTCTCCTCTTCCCTTCAGCTATGCGCTGCGGCTCGGCCTCTCCTGTGCCCTCACACCCCAACCCGTCAGCCCTTCGTTCCTGAACGCAGCAAGGGAAGGTGCCACCCCCCCGCCTGTGGGGCTGCAGGGCAAGCGCATGGGGGTGGCATGGTGGGCGCGGAGGGCCGCGAGGCCGGCGTGCAAGGGCACCTTTGGGGTGGGAGCGCGGGGTACGTGAGGCAGCCATGGCGGTGCACGTGGGCCGTGAGGCGCCGGGGCGCGGCGGGAAGCCTCCCCGCAGCCAGGCCAGCGGGCACCTGCCCGGGGGCCCCTTCGGCCCCGCTCTCCACACGGAGCCCCTCTCCAGCGGGTCCAACCCGCGCTGCGGAAAACAGCGGTGCTTTGCAAAGCAACCGCCCGGCC